>JAEIIH010025155.1:0-52596 GCA_018904745.1 Drosophila orosa
TTATTTCAAAAAAAAAAGGAAACAAAGCAATAAGTTTTACTCTGCAAATGTTTATAGGATTAGATTGTCAATCATTAATCGATTACAAGGCATTTCATTAGGAATTGCATAGGCCACACACCTGATTATAAGATATTAGAATATTAAAATATATGAAAATTCATAAGATACCTTAAAATGGAAGAATTTTGAAAGCGCCTGTAACCAATATGGACAGAGTTGAAAACAAGTCGAAAATACTCCGATCCCGATGACTGGCAGCGGCTTAGCACCAGGCCAAATAGTGTTGGCACTGCCAAAAGCATTTCAATTTCAATTTCTCCGCTGAGGCCTTGCCACCGTATTGCTGCTGTGGCTGCAGTGGCTGCTGCAGCCCGAAATCGTGCCGTTAATCGCTTTAAATATGCGACAGGTTGCTGCCAGCCTGGTGGCGTCTCCGCGCTCGTGTTTTCTGCTGCATTTTGGCGGCTGTGAGCGAAGGATTTCATAACCCGCCGCCGTCGCCGATGCATTTGTCCCGCCGATTATGCAACCCGGCCAACAGTTGGGCCCAATTCAGGAAGTCATTTGCCAGGCGCATTACAGCCTTTGTACAAATAAATGTTTATTTAAATTAGGCGCCCGACTAAATAAACACAAAGAGCAGAAATAAACGGTAGCGTTTCTCGTTTGATTTTCACTTTCTATTTGCGGTTCGGATTTGATTTGTTTTGTCCCATTGTTATTGCCTCTGTTATTTTATGCAAATTTTTGTTTCCCAGTCAGTGCCTGCCGTGCGGTGAATAAAACAGAATCAAATGTATATATTCGAGGATCTCTCTTACCAAGAGTGTAACTTTTATTGTTGGCACCATAATTCCAATAGTATTTGTATAAAAAAACAAAACTTGTCGAGAGTTTAAATAAAAATAGATATTATTTGTATTGAAGAAGAAGTTTCATATATTTAAAAAAGATCAAACAAAGTTTGCAGATGATTTTCCAATCAATGGAAAATTTGGAGTACAAAAATATATTATAAATCCAAGTCCTCTTCCAAATCTGTTCTGTTCTGTTAACCCCAAACTAAACATGACAGGGAAAGTAATGTGAACAATATGATTTTCTAATAAAAAAGCAAAAGCTTTCTATCCTGTCTATTTATTAGTATCTTATCTTAGATATATATTTGGACTTTCCATTCGGAGTTCCATTTGTCCGTTGCTCCTTGACCTGGCCAATAAAAACGTAATTCGTGCCGCAAAGGAATCGTATTCATGTCCCAGCAAAAGAGCAATCATATGTGCATATTGAAAATAAAATGATAATCAAACATTTTTGTAATTGAATCAACAGCTTGTGGCTGGGACTGCGAGTCGAAGGAGCATAGCGCCAGGACACGGACACATCGGGCCAATGATACTTTTGCGTACACAAAAATGCCAGAATTTTAATTAAATTTTCTAGCAATTGAAACCAACTTGCCGAAGGTTGACAGTGGGCGAACTGTGGGGCGTGGCAGTTACACTTTTCCCTATATTTTTTTTGCTTTTGTTTTGTTAAAGCGGCAACTTTTCCGCACAGTGGGTGGCAGTCGAAGGCTGGGCGCAGGCCATTAATTAACTAGAAATGCCATTTTCCACAATTATACGTTCCCCGACTATATAGAAATGTAAAAACTAATTACATTGCAATTTGCCATCGTAATAGTCAGGGCCGGGCCGGGCTTCGCAAACTGCATGCAAAGCGAATTATGTGCGGGCGCCAAGGGGTTAAGCGGGGCAGTGGCGGGCTAACAAGTTTCCGCGCTACTTCCTAGGAAATTCGAAATCAATGCCGAGAACGAGGGACACATCCTGCTGCCTCGGAAGTTTGTCCAGGCCCTCGTCGTCACCTTTTCCCTGGCTCGGGACTGACTGGACTCAGGTGTCATGGCGCGGCATGTGTGGCAGTCAGGGGGCGTGGCGGGATATTATATGTATAAAATGGCATGCAACGCCATTTGCAGAGCTGGCGCTGGCCTGTGCAACATTGGTTGCAAACTCAATAATTTTATTGTAATTTTTTTATTACTCACCTCACAAATTTTAGTTCAATGGGGAAAATAGGGTTCACTTGCAAAGTCCTTTCATGAGTGATTCAGTAAATATTATAAGCAGTAAGTAAGATATATATTTTAGAGTTCTGTAAAGTTTAAATTTATATATATTTATTAGTTGGTGTTTTTGGGTAGTAATTCTAGTGTTTCTTAATTGTTATAATCAAAAGGACTTGTA
Source organism: Drosophila orosa (assembly GCA_018904745.1). Classification (NCBI taxonomy): domain Eukaryota; kingdom Metazoa; phylum Arthropoda; class Insecta; order Diptera; family Drosophilidae; genus Drosophila; species Drosophila orosa. Next base: position 2,256 of record JAEIIH010025155.1, read on the forward strand.
TATGTTTATTTAAATATTTGTTAAACCAAAAATTCATTCGAATTAAGCCAACTAACCTCTAACATCGGACCTCTATCCCAAAGGAGCTGGCCATCACCCTGCTGCGATTGACTTGGCCGATTAATGGGCGATATAATTTGCATGTGCGCCTGGGCCGCTGTGCTTAGCGGTTACTTAAGCCGGCTTTAATTTGCTTAGAGTCGCAGGCCGACCATTGTTGATGTATAAGTTGTTGATACGTATTACGTAATAGTAATGGCAGTTGTTTGGGGCCAACGGACACCTGGATTGATGTGGGATTTGCGGCAGTTGCCGCCACAAACCATGGCCGTAACCGCCCTTAAGAGCCAAGGCTCCACGTCGTGCAATCAAAATAATACTTGAGCGTCGCAATGTTTTAGAAAATGTGGTATATTATTTACTTTTAAGCCAACTCATTATATTCTAATTTTACTCAAGTTATTATATTGATTTATGGATAGTCCTACCACACAAATGCCAAGTACATATTGTTTTGTTTTAATAAAGTTTGTAATGTTTCGGGAAACTATCTTGTAATGGCTGGGTGACTGTAGGTCACCGATTAAAATTCCTTAAAGTCCCTAGAATCCTGTTAATAGGCTATCATTACACGAACCCGATCGAATGACGCCGTAATAGAGACGGCGGCTCGGCGGTCGAGTTAACCTTTACCGAATTCCGGCTGGCAAACGAGGTGCACTCGGGCCATCATAAGCCGGCTCGTCCGGCTGACGGCAGCCGCGAAGAAGTTACGACTACAATTTGCGCTAAACCAAACCAAACCAAACAATTTGTGGTCGCCTCTAATGCACTCACATACAACACACAACCCATGCCCAGCGAGACTCCGGCTCCTGGCCAATAATTACGCCGAGAGGAGCGGGCCGCGACGTGAATTATGTGTGCAACTTGTGCGTAAAGTTTGGGGCAATGCTTAAACTTTAGCGCCGTGCTCAAGGACCAGAGAAGGGGGGTTCCGGCAGGGTTCCAGGGTTATGGGGGACCGGGGACCGGGGACCGGGGACCGGGGACCGGGATGGCCATGGCCGCTGACAAAGTGGCTGGACTGCCACTTCCCTCCGATGTCATAAAGTTTATCAGAGGAAGCCGCTCCTCGGCTCCTCGCCAGAGCCAGCCATTTTTGGACCCATGTGCACTCCGCTCCATTGTGCCGGCTCCTTTCTATACTTTATGGCATATTATTGGCATAAACATGGCGACGTGCAGTTGGTCCGGGCCGCGGTTCCGACGGGCCTGCAAGGTGCAAGCTGGAACTTGTGTGTGATTTATTTGATGTGTCAGACAAAGCGTTCAATTAGCGACTTGAATTGCGAGGCAACAAAGCCTAGGCAGTGAAAGAGCACCGAAAAAAATATACAAATTATTAATAGGAGCGGGAGATATTAATATTGATTTGTTATAAAAACATTATTACAACTCTAAGGCGTTAAATATTTTTGTAACATTTTCTGGAAATATAATTTTTGAAACGATTTATTAGATGAAAACAGTATCAGTATCAGTTAAAGCATAGTCAGTTTCTATAATAATTCTCGAGGAAATAAAAACTATAAATCTTCAATTCCACTGAATTAATACAGAATCCATGGCACACAATTTTGTTCTGTGTATGCCTTGTCCCCAAACGGCGGCGGAGATTTCGAGTCCAGGCGAACCTTTTGACCCAGTTGTTGAGCCTTATGTTTTGGCCATTGGTTGACAGTCGAATTATATAAAATATGGCCGGGCTCCCGATGATGCCCACATAAATATATATTTTATCTGCGTGTGCTTTTGCGTAGGGCTGGCCGAGGCATTTAGCACAATTTGCGCCACATCGGTGGCCATAACAATGCCTCATCTTCGGAGTCGGATCCGCAGTTATAGTCGGATCGGGACGGTCCATAATTGATGATACCGAGTGCTACTAAATTATCAATTGACCATAAATTCGCTCATTACGTTCGGCTCTCCCGTCGGGGTATTTTCATTCAAGTCTCCAGCCTCTAGTTTTTGCGCGTCTGCCAAAACGCTCAGCGTTTAACCTGAAACGACTTGGTCTCGGTCGTGGAAGTGGACGTGGACGTGGACGTGGATGTGGACGTGGCCGCGGACGTCTCATCATCATTTGCCATTGTTGGATGGGATTGGATTGGTTTGGCTGGGACTCCAGCGGAGTGGTTGGCCGGGCTTTTAAATAACTTTTTTATAAGCGCTCTTCCCCGGCGAGTTATTGGCATTTGGGGCTCGCGATGCGATGCGGCAAATTGTTGTTTACAGCTGTCGGGTGTTGGTATTTCATGGCCCTGTTCGCCGCTGCACCGCTATAATTGCACTTTATGCTCTGGGAGCGAGCTCCTCCGAAAGTGGGCCGTCTCAGCCGGTTGAGTTAGCAGCCGATCGTAGTTCGTCGCCGATTTAAGGCAAGCTCTAGCAAATAATTCCCGGCTAATTTGGCCCTGCTTGGCATCGGGCCTAAATCATCTAATGCCCGTGATTATGACGTCACAGGCAATTCGCTTCTTTGGGGGAATTTATTGTCCTTTTGCTTCGTTTTCATAGACTAAGTATCTGCAGATCTATTATTGCACCTTAATGGCTCGTAAAATCTCGAGAGTTGTCAGAAGTTTTAAACTAAAAAACCTAGGAAGCTAAGACCTTTCTGTTGAGTTTCTTTAAAGCTCTCAAAAATACTAAGAAACATGGAGACAGTAGAGATTGAGGTATGTCTGCAAAAGAAAGAAGAGTTCACTGTAAAGGCAATATAAAATTCTTTAATAAAACCCACAGGAAAAGCGCACCAAGTCATATGTGGAGGAGGTGTTTCGCCAGGTTCAGGCCAAGCCCGGTGTGGAGGACATCCTCATAATGAACCACTCCGGAGTGCCGGTAAAGACCTCAATGGATCGCCAGGAGGGGCTGCAATATGCCTGTCTGTTCGACAATCTGCGGGAGAAGTGTCAGGCTTTCCTGGCCAAAATGGATCCACCGCAGACCCTGACTTTACTGCGAGTGCGCACCAAATACCACGAGGTTCTCATCACTCCGGATACCAAGATCACAGTCCTGGTGGTGCAAACAGCCAAGGATACGTTCATTAATATGAATAAATAGCTACCATTAATAGCTAAACACAACTGCGTTGAAAATAAAGTTTTAAATTGAGCAATAGCCACTCGCTTTGTTTATTTTAATGAGTAGTGCTCATCTGAGAACCGCTATTTTTATTTATCGAGCTTTTTTGGATATTTCCATATATTTAAAGGAATTTCTTCATTTAATTTTCTATCCAACATGTGTTTCTCTACCAGCCAAGACATCCGCATCCGAGGCACTCCACGAGTCGGCTAGAGCGCCGGGATTAACATATCACGTAGCCACAACATTTCACAAGCTCCTCTGCGGTCCGCCATCCGCGATCCGATGATCCCCGCGAGACCCGCGAGACCCGAGTCCTCCCCTGGCCACATCTCGAGTGGCAGCTGCAAATCAGCGCGAAACCTTTTCGCCTTTCTGCGAGGGGCGCTTGTAATATTTAACACTGCCTGCATTTTAATGCGATTCGGCTGACAATGGTGTGCGCCTAATGGCCAACTAATATGCGCAGAATCACTTGGCAGCCGAGTCGCGAACTCGAGTACCAGTTGGCTTTGACTGCGACTGGACCTGGACTGGCTCTGAGTCTTGAGTGGGAGTGGAGACAGATCGTGCAGGTGGCGGGGGGAATCGCAGTTTGGCAACACCTCGAGCCGGAGGAGTGGGTCTCGATCGCGTCACGACTGGAGAGAGGAGAAGGTGTCAATAACTTTCAAATGCCTGCCCAGGATATGCATTATATTATTATAATGCCACAGTCCGCACCGCTCGTCTCTGGCAAATTTATGCATTTTTGAAGTTTTAATAATGTAGCTCGTTAGCCACGGTTTGTTAAACTTTGTTTTCATTTTCACTTCGCTTCACATCAAGGGATCTGCTGGGAGGAGCGAGGGATGCGGCAGTTGGGGCAGTTGGGGCAGCTGCACTTCGTACATCCACATTCGGGAAATTGGATTTTGGAAAAATAATAAAAATTTAATAAGGTTTCAGGAAAATATATTGGGCCCTTGTTGCACTCTACTAAGTATATCTTTATAAGCCCTTGCATTCCTTGGAAAAGCGTTAACAATTGCTTTGATGTCTTTCAAAAACTTTTATATTATAAGTGTAATTTAAAAATGTATTGGACTTTTTTTCAAGTGCACACATCCATGTAGCCACACCATAAACACAATCACAAAATCCCCCATCACGTGTGGCTCGGACTGCAGTTTTTGTTTTCAATATGCGAGTCGTGAATTTGCTCCGGGTCCTTTTCAGGTTTCAGCTGTATCCGTGGCTGTTACTGTCAGCTATTTGTTGCCGTTGGTCATATTGCAGTTGGACCATGGCGCCTTGCCAACAAACCAGCAACCCAGCAAACCAGTCAGTCCGACACCCGTTTGATAAACGAACAAAAGTGAAAACACATTTCGCAGTCGGCGGCTCCTGCTTTGCATAACTCTCAAGGATGTTCGAGGGTTTGCATTCGAATTAGCATTGCGTCAGTGGAATGTTGGGATATGAGAGCTAAAAAAAAGAATACAAATATTTATTCAAGCATTTTCCAGCTTAAATTATAGCCCTTTTTAAAACCGATGGCAAGTTGTAAGCCAAACTTCACATTTAATTTGCAGCACTTTCTCAGTTTAATTGAGATTTATTTACTGAAAGAATTATCCCAATTGGCCAACTTCTCGCCTGATTTACCTATCTCGTTACCCCAGCACATGTTTGATTGAGTAATCCCATAAAACGCTCGAAGGGAGCAGCATGTTGGTCGAATTCAGCTATAAACCTGGCTTTATAACTGGCCATTAGCCGAATGGACAAGTCGTGAGTCGGTGTTAAGTGCCAGAAAACTAAAATTCGCTTTCGTAATATGGATGGTCTTTATTACTTTATATATATTCAAGAGATGAAAAACAACGCAGCCTTTGAATTAAATGTCATTAAAAATAATGCAAAATGTGCTGGAAATGTGATGCTGCTATTACGTGTCTGCTGGCAGGACTTTTTGTGGTCTTTATCTCAGTAGGACTTCTTCGATATGGTGAATTGTTCTTAAACTAATTTATATTAATGTCACAAGTAATCTTTCTTTAGTTTTTGAGGTCAGCACCGTTGATATTCTTCTTCTGAGTCCCATGGTCCTGGTCCTCGCATTTAAAGTGGCAATAAAAGTAATGTAAGAAATGGTAAGAAAAACATAAATTGATTAAAAATTTGATAATATATTTACTATTTAAGGAGGGTATTTGGTTGGCCATTGTGGCCATTATCGTGGTCGGACAACATTTATACAGAATAACTGGAGCTCTCCCAGAGTGACATTGGTCATCTTGGGTTTTCTTGCAGGTGAAAAATAAAGCATTGTTTTGTACATTTGTCCAATTTAATTAGTTTTCCTTTGCCAGTGGCTTCTGTTCATCTCTACGAGTTACAAAATAATCCATCAGTTTATATTACCTAAGGAACGTCACCGAAACTGAGTGAAAATTCGTGGTTTCCAGCAGGTATCACAATTTTGGCGCAAATCTGTTGATAAAGTTGCAGTTCCATTCATCAGCAATGTGATTAGCTGAAAATTTGCGGCCGAACTTCTAATGAATGGAAATCATTGGAAAGTTTGCTAATAAGACACATTGTCTAGCCAAAGGACCCCGGCCCAGCCGAGAGGTGAGCTCCGCTCCCAAAATATAAACAGTCTTCTCTCCTCGGAGAGTCCTGCTCCAGCTCGTATCCTTGTTTTCCGCCGTTATTGTTGTCATAAGTTTGGCAACTTGTTCGCTTCCTTGGGCTAACCGAAGCACATTACAACTAATACACTCAGACGGTGTACCCGAAACTTTGCCGCGTCTCACAAAGAGCATAATTACCAACAACATGGAAAAAAATCAGGAAAATTCCGGCAAAGGGGCAAAGGGGCGAACTTCAACTTTTCCACAAAATTATTTGTGGTCGCACAGATACAGGGAAACGGAAACAGGCGACGGGGCCAGGCGGTGGAGGGGGAACGAAACTTTGACATAAAGAAAAGTTTGCGCAAACCGACTTAAAGAAAATTATAATTACACGCACAGTCAGCCAAATAGTCCAAGTTTCGGGTTCTGGTTTTCCTCTGGGCGGGTACTGGGGCTGGGTTTCGGTTTCAAGGAGAAAATACTTTAATTGCCGTTAGTTTCCGAAGTTTTCAATTCGCAATTTGTGCGCCAGGACAAATGGCAGACAAACAAGAGCGGCAAATTATGGCAAAATATGAAGTAAAAAAATCAGCCCAGAAAATACGCAAATTCCCTTGAACCATGAAAATTGGCAAGTATAATTACCACCCCTCAAGCCGAGCTTCCCGGATTGAGTTACCTGCTGGGCCCATCGACGTGGCTTTTGGTTTTACCGGAGTTTTCGACTAGTTTCGGTTCCCACTTTTTTTTTCTGTCCAACTTTATAATTGGTCCCGGCAATTAAATGCTGCAAGTAATTGGAAAGGGAAAATAATTTGTTTTTTTTTTTGCATGGATACATTTCGAGGTTTAACTCTTTCTGAAAGAAACTGAAAATGCATGAAATCATATAACCTAGGACGATGTTAGTTAATTAATTTATGTAATCTATGATTATTAATTTAAGTTTATTTATTATACTTTCTTATAAACTCTCACTTGCAGCAGAAAATTCTCTCAGGCCAAAAATCAATACTAAAGTGAATCAGAAATTGTTGTTTTAATTCTCAAGATGGAGCTATATCTATATTTTGTACAAGATGTACTAAAACGAAACCCACGCTCTTTAATTTTTAATTAATAAAGAGCTGAGTATGTAAAACCACAGATATGCAAAACTAAATATATTTGATTTAAAAATGTTTCCATTTATTCATAACACGAATGACAGATGTCAACATAAAATTAAATTAATTTCTATCTCATATTTTTAAATGGGAAAAATGTGCAAATATTGTAACGATCTTACCATTCAAGTGGAATGCACCATCTGGGCCATGGCCGTATTAGTACTATTTGTCGCGTTTATAAGCTATGTGTATTATGGTAAATATTCTCATATATTAGGTAATTTTGTCTAAAGTCCAATGCCATACCTTGTGTCACAGAGGGACACTATGACACTTTCCGTTTTATCCTTCTGGGAGCCTTGGGCTTTGGAACCATAGCTGGACTTTGCTTTTTACTGGGCGCTGTCCTGGTAAGTGTTGGGGATTTGGCTTCTTTTATAGTAATTCAAATCCTGCAGTACCCATTTCCAGAGCAAGCGATATCTACTGCTGGCCTGGATCGTGCTCATTTGTCCCGTGTTCGTCGTAGCTGTCGTTATGTCCTGTCTCATATTGCACGAGACGTGGAACTCCATTGACGATCTTTACAAGGCGCGGATGATAGTAGGCCTGATCCTACTCACATGTAAGCCAGTCAGAACCTTCGAGGAGTCGATAAACTTATCCAAACCTGGTAAATCCCTCACCAGGTTTGATTGTGTACCTGGTTTACCTATCGTGCCTATTGGTTCTCGAGCTTAAGACGGGACAGAGGCAGAAGCGTTATCCGGACTGTGTCGGGGGCCGATATCCCCGAGGAGCTGTTCGCGAAAGAAGCAGCGATGTATGATTCTCTAATTTAAGTTTGCTCATTTTATTTAGTTTCTTCGGAACTTCAAGGATTCCTATTTTTAAAGACTAAATAATCAGCAATTTTGTATTACTAAAATTACATTATAACTAAATACCGCTTATTTATTTTCCTAACATTTTTGCAAATACATTCAAAGCTTGCGACTATTCCAAAGGTTATATTTAAAAGGACAGCCTCCCTGCCCAAGTGCAATTTAATTTTTTTAATTTAACCCCCAATCGCCTTCGACTCCATTTTAATTTGCACATGGACCCTCGCTCAGCTCTGTCCCTTGGTCCGACCCGACCCCTGGTCACTCTGTCCTTCCGGCAGTTTCATTTATTTAATGCATGCACAATTTCCTAGACACTTTGGGGGGCGACTTTTGATTTCCAGGCCGGGTCGCTGGACGGGGTCTTAATGTGGCAACGGGCTCTGCACAAAGCCAGCTGGCCCGGCTTTATAGGGCGACAAAGGAAATAAATATGGACGGTCTCCGGCGGCAGACGAAAATAAAAACAGTCTAACAAAGGGATTTTCGCGCTTTTCCCCAGTCAACTGAGCCCCGGGGTTGGCTTGGCTTTTCGGTTAAGATTGCACTTTTCCGGCTGCTTGCCTTCATTAAAGTTACTTTTCTCTTTACACTTTAGTGAGGGACACGAAATAAAATTCATGTTTGATACATTAATTGTATTTTGATTTTTAATCTTTGAGTTTCCTCTCATATTTCGTTGAAATTTTGTCTAGATTTAAGTGAATAAATTTCCAGTTTGTGTTTCTTCAAAAACTCCTTCGTTGAAAATGTGTCTCTGCGTGCAGATTTCTAATGGGACGAACTGCATCAAAAGTGGCATCTGCATAATACTAATTTGTGGTATTTCCTTGGGCGCTCTTATTTATCGTAAATATTCTCCCTTTTTGAGTGCTATAGTCCTTATCCTTATATCTTCTCAAAGGAGCAAATTATGGAACTTCCCAATGCATCCTCCTTGCGGGCCTGATCGTTACAATTATAGCAGCATTATTCCTGATATTTGGCGCTGTCATGGTAAGTGCTTTAGTTATGAAGTCTAACAAAGATTATACATAGGTCTTGAAATACCTTTTTTTCAGGAACTGTCATTGCCTGTGTGGGTGTGGATCGTAGCGAGTATAGTCGGGGTATTGCTAGTGGTCACTGGCAGTGCTCTCATAATGCACAATAATTGGGACGATCGATCGCACTTTTCGAACATGATGGATATTGCATTCTTAATCCTATTTACAAGTAAGCCAGCCGAGTTTTCATAGAGGCCCTGTAACATTCCAAACTGATGCTTCACCAGCTAATATTCTCTGCGCGATCTTCGGCTCAATCCTATTTCTTCGGGATCTTTCCGACGAAGATACATAGAGTCGGCTGCCGTGCTGTCATGGAGCTTTATAAGGAAATAAATATGGACGGTCTCTGGCGGCAGACGAAAATAAAAACAGTCTAACAAAGGGATTTTCGCGCTTTTCCCAGTCAACTGAGCCCCGGGGTTGGCTTGGCTTTTCGGTTAAGACTGCACTATTCCGGCTGCTTGCCTTCATTAAAGTTACTTTTCTCCTTTTCGCAAAACACTTTAGTGAGGGACACGAAATAAAATTCATGTTTGATACATTAATTGTACTTTGATTTTTAATCTTTGAGTTTCCCTTCATATTTCGTTTAAATTTAGTCTAGATTTAAGTGAATAAATTTCCAGTTTGTGTTTCTTCAAAAACTCCTGCGTTGAAAATGTGTTTATGCGTGCATATTTCTAATGGGACGAACTGCATCAAAAGTGGCATATGCATAATACTAATTTGTGCTGTTTCCTTGGGCGCTCTTCTTTTTCGTAAATATTCTCTCTTTTTGAGTGCTACAGTCCTTATCCTTGTATCTTCTCACAGGAGCAAATACCCAAACTGCCCAATGCATCCTCCTTGCGGGCCGGATCGTTACACTTATAGCCGCATTATTCCTGCTACTTGGCGCTGTCATGGTAAGTCTAGCTAAGAATATACATAGGTCTTGAAATACTTTTTTTTCAGGAACTGGCATCCCTTGTGTGGGTGTGGATCGCGGCGAGTATAATCGGGATATTGCTAGCGGTCACTGGCAGTGCTCTCGTAATACACAATAATTGGGACGATCAAACGCACTTTTTGAATGCGATGGATATTGCATTCTTAATCCTATTTACAAGTAAGCCAGCAGAACTTTCAAAGAGGCCCCGTAACATTCCAAACTGATCCTTCACCAGCTAATGTCCTCTGCGCGATCTTCGTCTCAATCCTATTTCTTCGGGATCTTTCCGACAAAGAGAGAGAGAGTAGGTTGCAGGGCTACTATGGAGAACCTAACGCTGGAAATAGAAACTAAATTATATGGTTATGCAAAGCTAGAAATAGTTCGGCAACTCACAAGCTCGATAGCAGGATACAATATATAAGGTAATCTCTTCGACGAGACTACCTTCTGTAATTGTATCGTGCTCTCAAGTCTAAAAAATGTAAATGTAACATTGAGAGAAACTAATTTACTTGAAGTCTGTAAGTCGTAATTAAAATTTTGAGTGGGTTCCATATCGTTCTCGGTCCGTCAATCCAGCTCCAATGATTGATAAAGCAAATTGTCCCTGGCATCGGATATGAGTTTTCGCCTGCACCCCCTTTGATTTCAGTCTGGCAGCGAAATCAATGACAGAAATATGAAATGAAAATATAATTGGTAATTTATTGTGTCTACAGATCGTTGCTGCAGAATGCGAGCAGGCCAAGTAAAATAATAAATGCACATATACTGGATATGCATTCCCGGTGCCGTTGGCTTACAGGCGACGGCCGCCTCCTCCAACTTCTCCGTTTCTGGCCAAAAAGGGGTGCGGGCGGAGCCCGTTGGCCTGGCCCGCAGATGCAGTGCTCCACTCCAGGCCACGAAATCCACTCGAGTGCGCACCAATAAAAATAATAAAATAAAAAATTTTGCCATAATAAAAAGCGCAGCGCACAAAGAGCAAAAAACACCCGAGCCGCCCAAATAAATCACGCAACTTTGCAGACAAGAGCGATCCCCCAAGAGGAGGCTGGTTGGCTGCACAGAGAAAAACATTCGTCTGTTATTCGGACTGTCATAAGATTGAAATAAAATATATTATACACTTAAGGTATTTCTTTCGGTGTAGTTGTGTAATAGAGGCGCCATTTGTTGTGGCAGCTGAAGGGGTACAAGAAATGAATTGGAAAGCCTCTGGCATAGGATTCTTCACAGATGAGTACATTTTTAGCCAATAAAATAGCCAAGAAGAAGCTGAAATTATTAGAACAATTTAAATATAATAGGGAATTGACTATAATTTGTTACAATTTACCAGACAAGGAATTATAGTGTTTAGAGCTGCTCTAAAACTATATAATGCTCTACTCATTTTGATAAACTGCTTCAATTGGTATCACTGGGAGCCAGAATTAAATACAAATTTGTAACTAAATTAAAGCAAACATTTTTACATTATAAATCAAATAATTTATGCCGACTAAAAGCCATGATCACTTATGCAAGAGCCAGGATCAAACACAATCTCAACAATGGTACGGCATAGCTTTCCCGTCTCGATAACGAACTCAACAACGTGCTTTGATTTCTATAAATCAACGGCCGCTACGCAAACTGTCAGGGCAATGGGGAAAACTTTTCATTTTCCGTTTTCCAAAAGGCCTCAAGAGCCGGCGGCGGCTTTTATTCGCTGGGCACTTGGCGATAAATCAAAGACCAGATCGCCAAGCAGATCAAACGAAGGCATCCCAGGTATTTCTGGGGCCACGGACGACACACACACAATATTGTCAAACTAACGAACCGAGCAATGTTCGTTCATTAGCGCCATTAAACCAGTTTTGACATTTTAATTAAGAGTGTGCAACACTGCGTATGCGCATTCTGCATTCAGCCAAGGTCAGGATCATAGATCATAGGCGAGCGCTTATCGCCGTCTACAAGGAGCAGCGACATCGCGCCCAGCTATCGGGCCCAGTTATCGCCGGCCAGCATCTGCATTTGGCCATGTCCTGCCGCGAGCAGCGCGACAAGGCCAAGAAATTTGCATTTACCAGACTGTCGCCCACTTAATTACGCAGCAACGCAACAGTCGCCAGAGATGCAGTTGCAACTGCTGCTGCTGCTGCTGATTTTGCAGTTGGCGGCATGGCAACAGCGTGTTGCACAGTAACTGCAAGGAGACACCAGACAAAATCACGAGGAATATTTGAGTAAACTATCTGAGAGTTTTTTGTTTCTTCTAAGGCTTTATTCCCTTTAACAACCTTTTCTAACCTATCTTTATTTACGGAAAAATAATGACAATTTAGTAAATGGAATTTACTAAACAAAATAAGCTATAAATCCACTTAAACTTCTAGTTATCCGACACTTTGGTGGGGTGGACGTGTATCTAGAAATATTTCGCAACAAATTATTCAACACTTTGCATGCACACCAAATGGCGGCGACTTGGCGATGAACATGGACAACATGAGACGCTGGCGACCCTCGGCCCCCGACTCTGGAATCCGAATCGGATCGCATCGGATCGCTAGGTCCCACATCCCAGATCCCAGATCCCAGATCTCCGATCCCAGTCCCTTTGGGTCCCTGTCAGCATCTTGTCTCCGATCCGCGCTGCTGTTTGTCATTCGCCTTCGGCTGCGGCTTGTTAAGTGCTGCTGGAATTTGCCATACTGCCACATTGCCACATGGCCATAGTCGCATCCAGCGGATGACAGGAGCTGGTTGGAGTGGGATCTGGAACTGGTATCTGCCGGGGCGAACGTAAATCATGCCAATTTGAATGAGTACAACCTGCGTTTTGACACTTGTCATTGTCGCAGACCCCTAAATGTGGCCTCCGTTTGATTGCCACTCCGTGATCCGCACAGACTGCATGACGTCGTCTGCCTGGCCAGCATCTGCAACAGCGGTGTGCACTGGGAAATATTTGTGTAATCTTAATAACTAACTTGAGAAATTTGAAAACTTGCGGTATAAAACGGAAGCAACTGCCTTTAAAATATCTCTGAAATATCCATGTCTTTATCCTTTGAATAGCTCAATGTATGAACCGTATTTTCCTCAGTGCTGTCAAGTCCCCATCATTGTCACCGGAAATGTTGCACTTGTCGTCGAGCAGGCGGTTGCATTAATCAGCTTGCATTTATGGCCTGCTGATTGAGTAATGCCCGGGTCTGGGACCACTATCCCAATCCAGATCCTCATGCCAATCCCTATCCCCATCCCGCAGCATCTTCACCCACGATCTTTGGCTGAGGCCTGGCCATTAAAATGTTATCGCTTATTTATCTGACTGCCAGGAGTGGTCAGCGTTGTCCAGACCTTGGCTCTTCGCTTGGCTAATCCCCTTAATGCAACATTGTTGGCAACATTTGTACAGATATGTAGTCAGCTTAAGTCAGGGACATTTTGCAAGGTCTGTTGGAATTCTTAATATATAAGTTTTCTTATATTTTCTTGTTTGAACTGTTAATATACTACGACTATATATATATATATATATATTACTCAAAAAAGAAGGAACAGGTGCCAATAAATCCAGGCACCTTCAGAGCTTATTGAAAATCATCGCGACTATTAATCCAGTAAGCCACTCGAGACCCCACTCGATGGCATTGGCTGGGCTATCCACCGGCAGCTCAAGATCTCGAATGGATTGGCCAGTTTAGCTGATTGGTGGCCTGCTGAATGCTAAGTTGACGCTCAGATCTTGTCTAGAGCGTAAATCTGGTGATGGGCTTCTGAGATTAAACGCCAAGGTGGACGGAGGTGGCCATGTTTGTCTCCAAAGTCTCAGGGACCTGAACATTGTGGTCACCTGTTCATTAAATGCGGGGGAATTATAGTGCGCCGAGTGCAGTAAACAAATGTAATCGACATCCTGTGTACGGGCCACAAAGGATGCCGCCTGCCATCGATGCAGGATGGAGGAGGGCGAGGGCGCCTTCTTGGCTGACAACAAAAAGAGAGGCAGCGCCGGTCCGCTGAAATGAACTAGAACGCAAAAACAAACAGGAAAGGCCGTGAAGAACCGCATCGGAGGACTCGAAAAAAAAAACAGGCAGGGCACAAAACAAATAATAAACACAAGAATTTTTGATTTAGCATGAAATTTAAATGACCCGCCGCACAGGCACAAACACACAAACATGCGACAGATGGAGGAGCTGCAGCTCAAGACTTCACTTTGCGTTTTATTGTCAGGGCGCGCAAATATTGTCAAAAGGCTTTCGAGCAGAGCCATTCCCATTTCCATTCCCCTCGAAGATGCACCGAGAACAATGAGTGATTAAATAAAATATTTGGAATATCATTTAGTCATAGAATTAGACAGAACAAACCTTATAGTTGCGTGACATATACATGAAGTTGTGACAACGGAGGAACTAATTTTAAAATATCAATAAAAACTTGCAAATTGTTTATTTTTTATTCCATTTTTAGGTTTAATATAATAAGCTAATAACTGACAAAATTGTTACAATACTTACAGATTCTAAATAATTTGCATTATTTATTATTAGCATTATTTCTCTCTTATTTTGAAGTACAGTGTACTCTGGCAGGCAGTCCCATTTGCATCTCTCGATGCAGCTACGGAAGCGCCGGCAAAAAGTAAAAGATGCCGACAAAACAAAAAGGAAAGATGGGCCCAGGTTAAGGTCTTTGGTCCCTTCCCGGTCGCCGTCCCATTCCTTGTCCCGGTCCCCGATCCTTGCCTCGTCCCCGGAGCCTGGTCCTGTTCTGTTTGTCCCGGCGCTTCGAGTATCCCCTAGACGGCGCAGAGAGCACTTGTTTGGATTTATATTTCGGTTTGCTTAGGTCCGAGGAGCCAGCTAAAGTGCCAGGCAATCAAAAACAAATTATGAGTGCTACAATTTGCCCGGGGAATGCGGATCGGGATGGGATCCGAACTGGGGAAGGGCAACTGGGAGTGGGAATGCCTCCTTATCGCCCTCTTATCAATGTTTATGGGCTCAGCTAATGCACTTGGCGTGCAGTTGCCGCGGCATTGAACTTTCAGCGGAGCGAGGACCAGACCGGACCGGAGATTGGCCCGAAACAATGGGCCCACTGACCCACTTGGCCGGGAAAGAGGCGGCCTAATCACGGCCTGAAAATCCTATATCAATAATTGACTCGAAAGCAAACAATTTATGATGACCCAGGCCCGAACAAAGAGCGAAAAGCGAAAAGGGTGCGGTAATCAAAGGAATTGGCCAACGCAGAGGAAAGGAGGGATGTGGCCCAAAAGCGATGACGAGGAGGATGATGATGATGCCAATGCCGATGGAGATGAAGATGGCGATGTCGGAGCCGATAATACAAGCGATGAACGATAGAGCACGTCGACCCACACAAACTAATGTGAAAGTCGGGTGAGGATGACGACGATGACTGGTCGGTCGGTTGGAGGATGGATGGAGTCGCTTGGAGACTGGCGCTGCAGCGGATGGGCTGACCTTTGGAGCACCCAGCTCAGCTGGCTGGCTGGCTGTCTCTAGTGGGGGCATCTCCACGAAAAAATTGGAAATTCCTGATGGAAAAGCAAGGCAAATAAATATCTTATGGCCAAACAATATTGGCGGGGCTAAGACAAAGGCCAACTGGGTCAGCGAGTCAAGGACCAGTCAGCCAGTCAGTCAGTTAGTGAGGCAGTGAGGCAATCCCCTGGGACTCGGAATCGAACCCGATTTGGTTCGAGGAAATCATGGACAGTAGCAAATAAGTGCATGCATTTTTGAACTGCAAATCAACGTAATGATGACTCGCAGCAGCTGCCACTCCCCTTTATTCGCCATCGCATCGACTTACTGACAACTCAGCCCGGGATGTCTAACTTGTTCTCTTCTCGGTGCTCAGATGGGAGCTGGGAGCTGGGAGCAGGGATCTGAGAGCTTGAAGCTGGTTTCCTTTTCAGCTGACTCACTTATGTAATAGCTAAATTGGCATCGACATGTATATTATGAGCACACGATGCCGGAGGAAATGGGTGCGGATTTGGGTTTTGGGGCCAGCTAATGCGATTACTCCTTAACCGGGGAATATCTCAAGCACATTGGCGGGGATTCGAAAAGTGCATCGTCACTACTATTAGCACACAGGGCTTCGGGAAATTGGGAAAACGGAAAATAAGCCGAATATAAGTAGCAGCGTCGAACTTAAGAGGGAAGATTTTATTGAATTTAATTTATTGCAAGGCAGAACTCATTGAAAACTTGTACATTGAATCAAAATCTCTTGCAGCATTCTGTAACTCTTTAAATACAGGCAAATGTACCCAAAAGAAGACAAAGATTGCAACTAAAAAGTCCTAATTAAATTGTTGGACATGTGGGGAGGCTGCTCATGTCCATGGCAAAGAACCTGCACTCATTATCCGCAGCCAACACCGAAAATCTACCTCCTCCGCCTGCAACTGCCGGCAGTCTGCACAGTCTGCAGTCTGGCCAATATCTTTCGTTATCCGAGTGCCAAACTGCTAAGTCCACATTAATTACGTGTATCTCCAAACAATA
The DNA here is from genome assembly GCA_018904745.1 of Drosophila orosa. Lineage (NCBI taxonomy): Eukaryota > Metazoa > Arthropoda > Insecta > Diptera > Drosophilidae > Drosophila > Drosophila orosa. Next base: position 18,566 of record JAEIIH010025155.1, read on the forward strand.
TACGAGAGCTGCGAGAGCCAAGACGCAAGTCCCCAGCCGTCGTCCCTCGATCCCCCAAAGTCCCACAGGGGCCAACATGGCTAATCAGGTCCGTGGCTGCGCGGCATTGTGTTCACTGTACCGTTCGGCCCGGTCGGGTCGGTCTGACATCATTAAGACCACATATCCACGTATCTACGACGGATCCACTCGACGCAGTGCCAGTGGCCAACTAATAACCGCCGACGATGAGAATGCGAATGAGAGCGGGCACCAAATGGGCACTTGAACAAATTGTATTCATTTTTGCAGGAATATTAAATTATAATATTTTGTAGTATAGATTAAAACCTTATTTAATAGAATTTAAAGACTTTTAAAACTCTAAATTGTGAGCAATATGATTAGTATACCGAGAGTGCCTTTCTCCAATGATCTAACCTAGTTGTACAGCTTCTACAAACCATAATGAATTATGGTTATTTTTGTAATTATTTAATAAATTGCCTTATAACCCATAGAATTTTCTCCCTGTGCTCGAGGTCGATGAGATGTCGGACGCATAGCGCCACTTAAGCGAAGACGCTGTGCGTCAAGCAGCGCCGCAAAATCGAGTGGAGTGGAGTTGCGTCCGGCGGGAGAGCCCAGAGCCGATGGACATTGAGCCTGCGGTCGGCGGTGATGGGACACCGACTGGGGGCTGCGGCAAGGGGCTGGCTCTCGGGCTCTGGCTGCTTGTAAGCTGTCAAACTCGGAAATTTGCAATGACAGCAAACATTGCCGGAGCGCAGATAAGCGGCGGCGAAATGAGCGCTGCACAAACTAAAAACTCATTGTCAGGCGCTGTCTGTTTGCCAGCCGACCGACCGACAGAACCGAGGCGAAGCGAACCGCTTTGGGGGTGCGTTGCTGCATAATAAACTCCAGGATGGGGATCCAGCCATACCGGGTTCCAGGGGGAAAGGGCACTGGCACCGGCACCGGCACTGGCAACAATAGGGCGCCAGTCGAGCTGCCGCTTTTCTGCTGCTTTGGCGGCAAGAGACTCCAAAGAAACAATAAACACACGAAAATAATGTAATGAGTTGCAGCGAATGGAGGACAAGTGCAGCGTAGCTCCCTCTATGGGGCCACAGTGGTTGTGAAATGGAGAAAACGCTACTCAAATATTGGAAGAACCTTTATTTCTAGTTGTATTCATTATAAAGTTAAAATTTAAATGTAATTATCATAATCATAAGGCAATCAACAAGAGTTTGACAACAACATACTTGTTCTTTACTTGACCGTTTCCCTAATTTAACTCGTTTAAGAGAGTTCTGATTCCAATTACAATCTTCGGTTTTCTGACATTTAAAGAATAACAGAAGTTACATGACCACAAGCTTTTGAGATTCCATTTTAAATTATGTAATCAGCACAATTAATTATTATTTTTAAACTCTTTCTATGCTATCTCAGTGCCTACCCACTGTTCCCGATGACACCGTAGCTTCTTCGGTCGAACTAAAAAGCATATTAAATTCATTTTTAAGCGAGTCCCGTGAGAAACTCGTCGAGTGGGCGCGTCTCCAGTGGATCCTGGAGGGGACTCCTCCATAATTGATGTGCCATGCGTTACTAGACAAAACTGGCTGCAGCTGGCCATGGCCAGGAGGAGGAGGAGGAGTGACATCAAAAGGGTTTACTTCTCCTCCACCTCTCAGCCTGGTCATATGCCGTGGCCAACGCCAGTGCCCGCATCTCTCTGGGCCTCTGATTAATTAAGAATTATTTTAATTAACGTAATAAATTTGCGGCCAGCAGGCAGGCAGCCAAATAACTCTTTCCTTCGTCCTGCACATTTTTCGGAATTTATTTTTTGGCTGATTTCTGATTTCTGGTTGCATGCGCTTGTCGAACGCAGCCCGAAAAAGTGCGAAAATTTATGTTGCTTGCGATTTTGGCGACGACTTGTTTGCAACTTGTTGGTCGTGTCCGATGCAATGCGATGCGATGCGTGTTTGTCTGGCAAGTGGGTCACAGTCACAGTCACAGGCACAGTCAAAGTCAGAGCCAAAGACGGAGCCAGTGCCAGAGGAGGGCCAGAGCCAGAGCCAGATCCAGAGGAGAGTCACCGAGTGCTGGCCCCTGCCGAATTTCAATTAAATGCACATAAATTAAAAATTAGTAATAACTCGGGACCGCGGACCCCGAACAAAACGATGCCAAACACGCAAAGCCATAAAAAGGAGGAGCACACTGAGACAAAAGGGTAATGATTATGATTGTACAGATAACTAAATTTTTATATAACTCTTATCTTTTAAGAACAAATTTTAATAACTGTCTGAACTGTTTGATTTCCTTGAGAATTAACTATAATTACTATATCTGTATAACTTACATTTCTTGCTGTGCAGCAGCAGCTGTCGCCCGCATAGTTTGCGATGCGTTTACGGCCCAGGACGTGACCCATTCCCTGACTCCTGGCCAAGAGTCTGCTCCCTGCTCCCAATACCCCTTTAAACCTGTCGTTAAAAATCTGTGGGCCAGCCAGGCAGTCTCGGGCAGCCTATTAATTAGCCAAACTCAACACCTGCTGTGCGGAAGGCAAATTAACCTGGCAGCTGGAGCGGCAGAGCGAGAGAGAGACCAAAGCGATGGCTGGATCCCAATTGGGCCAACTCCAGCGGATCACTGGGCCCGATTGGGCTGTGAATTGGAAAATAATTGTGCGCCGGCCATTAAATTACAATGCCTGGATGGATGGCCAAAGCAGAGCTGCCTCGCCCCTCGCCCATTAGTGATTACCCATTTCCCATTTCCCAATACGACGACGAGGGCAGGTGGCAGGGCTGGGGACCCACGTTCCGGCAATTAAGACATTATAAATAAACAAAGAGCAAATAGTTATTAACTAATAACTGGCACGCGGCAGTTGGGCGACGTGTTGGCCGTAAAAGTTTTCCATTTTCCCGTTGACAGAGCTCGGGCCAATGAAATATTTATGCGCCTGCCACCTGTCAGGGGGTCAAGGGTCAAGGTTGTCACAGGAAGCCCGGACGCAAGGCGACTCAATGAACTTGGCACAGCTGAAAGTAATTGCCCGACTGACTGACTAAGGTACGGAAATAAGTCGAGCCAAATATAGACTGTGATTTGAACTATTTACTAAAGCGATTAAGGTTTTATTAAGTCTTGAGAGAAAGGGAATTCCTTAAAAATAAAATCTTTAATCTAATACAATATCAAAGGGACTTAGTTGGAATGGAAAAGCTGAAACCACACATTATGTAACAAATTATTAAGCGCCCGTTTAATTCCACGTAATTGTCTGTACCCCTGCCCCCTCCGCCCGATCTAATGGGAACGGTTCAGTGCGTTCCCCCCCGTTAATTATGCCACCCTGGGAGGCACACCCCTTCGCCGATTCGCCGTGCCTTTTGACACACACCTGTGCGCATTCCCAGCCCCCAATCCAGCGGGCTTAATGTTGTAACAGACAACCGCAGGACAACAATGGCACAACACCTTTGCCAGAACACACAACACACACTCTGCACACGTAACAACTTCCACGCCATTTACAGTTCATTGAATTCGCCCGATAAATACGCATAATTTGTATACACATTTTATGCGAGACATAGAGAGAGGCCCGAGAGCCCGTGATTTGCTGCATTCTGCTCCAGTGAGTCCTGCCTGAGCTCCTGACAGTCCTGCGATCAGGACCTCGCCGGCCGCCTGACACTGACACCCTTCGTGGCGGGACTATAATTACAATTTGAAGTAAGCAGACAGCTAACCAAGAGGGAGCCTTCTCCACGTCGCTGCCAACATCAAGCCGAGGAGGAACATCAAAAACTTTTGTACATTAAATCAAGCATCCTTCGCCATTTGTTGCTATTAACATCAGCTACAGTGGGGCCTTGATAGGGCAATAATTTGGTACTGAAGGTTCACTATAGTTAAATGGTATTTTTACCATAAAGTGAAAGTTGGAATGCTTTTCGATCGATGAAGTCTGTGTGAGTTCAATAAAAGAGATACTGTTTGTTTATATATCAAAATGATATATGTAACCCTTTAAATCTGTCCAAAACATCCTTGACCATTTTATCGATGCTCTGCTGTACCTCAATGCCTCCTGCTTTTCGCTCTCTTTGTGCCTTGCTGCTGATTTTCCGTTAATTTCCGCAGCGCGGCAATCGTTGACTTTTCAACGGGAGCATCAGACTCACGGGAGAGCCATTAGCAGGCGCCAAGGGGGTGGCTGAGTGGGTGGCTTATGCAACGGCTCACATGCTAATTCGCACACCCACTCGCACACATGCTCAGTGGGGAGTTCGAGAGGTTAGCCCCATTGTTATCCCTCTGTCGAAGTCGTTGATTTTTCGCATTTCAGCCTTTTACACGCTTCCCCTTCCCGCTGTGGATTTCCCCCAGCGAGTGAGTAATTTTTGTTTACACTTTTGTAAATAAAGATTTATGTCGCACGGGGCACGTGGCACCTTGTCGATAATAAACCGAGAGCAGTTTATTTACGCAAATTGATTAGTTCGATTATGTTCGACAACGGGGCGCAGATAGAAATGGCTTATGCCACAGGCCTCTAGTCCCCAAACAGAAAGACATTAAAAAAACGTTGCCAGAGGAGGCGATAACACCGAATTAACTCGGGAGGCGGAGCTTAGTGATAAGGTTGAAAAAGTGGAGCAAGTCTGCTTGAAGGAAATTCGAATGAACACTTTCAGCCCATGAAAGTCCCCATTTCTTTAATAATAATGACACTAATATGCATATTTCAAAGATATAAATTATTTTAAAGTACCAAAGATAACGTAACGGGCTCGGGAGATGAGGAGAAATGGTTTCACATATTAATGTGCGACATAAATAAGGAAAAGGGTTGGTTCTGTATGCGTAGTTTTTTCAGACTTATTAAAGGCAATGTTCTCCTTTAATATTGACTCCAAAAAGAGCAAAGAACTCCCCCTTAATTAGTCAAACTATCCTCTGAATCAAATCCCATTCAGTTTCGCCGGCTCTGTAGATGTGGATGCCATTTCAGATCCGGTTACGCATCGAGCCCTTCTCCATGGCCTCGTCCGGATCATTAAAAGTTTTCGCTAAGCAAATGCAATACACAATTTTCCACGGCTTTGTTGCTGCTCTTCTATGTCCTGCCACTTGGCAGGCGGCGAGTGGAAGGCGGAGAAAACTTTTCCACCAACTACAACGAGCCCGGAGAGCTGGCAAGGAGAGCAAGTGTAAAAGAAATAAACGGACTTAAAATAGGAAAAGTCAACATGAGCTGGGCCATTGCGTGTCCGGGGACAGGACGTTTGCCCAGGACTAACTTATTTTATGCCGGCGCAGGGCGTGGACGCTGATAATGCGAGCGAGCGGGACGGAGGCGGCCGGGAGTGAGACAGGGCAAACACAAAGATGAGATTTGTTCTTCTCCGGGGGCACAAAGGCGGAACGGCGCTCAAAATGACTGACACGGCTAGCTGGTCACATGGTCAAGAGCGTGAAGCGAGGCATGGCTATAAAGCACACTCACACACATGGACACAGGAGGAGAGTTTAGGAGTGGAGAGAAATAGGGAGGATGCACTGGAAAAACTGGGTGAGTTTGTAGTATAGGTTTATTTTTCTTACATTTTTACCTAATAAATTATTTTATTATTAGGATTTAACTACAAATATCAGAAGAAATAAGATATGTTTTTATTTATTTATAATTCAGTCAGAAGCTGGAAACACCGCCGCTATAAATTAAATATATTCTTGATCAGCATAAGTAGCCGAGTTGATCAATTAGTGTTTGGAAGAAGAAACATCAAAAATCTTAATTATTTTACAGTTTGCAATTTTAAATCATTTAATAACTTGTTTAACACTAACACAGAAATGCTTTTCGAATGAAAATTAAGGCATTTTTGATCTAAAGGTATTATTTTTTCCTACCTTTTTGTTAATTTTGTATTTAATTACTCTAAAAAAAAACACACTTACCAATTTTTCCCCCTGCATCCGTTCAGGACGAAATGAAATTCCGTAGAACATTTTGTATCTTGCTTAGTTGTTTTAAACTTTATTGTTTACGCTTGTGATCAGGACGATGGCTCCTCTTTCCTCGCTCGGACATCTTCTCCCGTGCATTTTTCTCTCCACTCCGGGCCCGGTCATTGTGTGGCTCTAAAACATAAACGGAAGCGATTTATGGCGCAAACACAATGAACGGGCCAGCAACAAACAACACACACACATACAAGACGAAGGCGACGCACAACAACACAACCAGCACACACACAAAACACACAACACAAAGGACACGGGACACGGGACCCGGGACCCGGTCACATCAACAATTTGTGTAGTGTTGACCAGCAAAGTCCTGCATCCTCGTGGCAGCTCATAAAAAAAAGAAAAGTGGAAAAAACACACAATCTACGGGCAGGCCAACTCAAACAAACGTTCGAGCCAACTCAAGTTGGCGTCTACGAATTCTCAGCTAAGCCAAACAAAAGTTAAGCACAAAGCAGACGAACAATAAACTTTGGCGAAATAATAACAAATTAGAAAATGAGCAGGGCTCTTAGAAGGAAGCTCTTAAAATTCCTCACATTTTTCTAGGGATCAACACAGGAATTAAATATGAAAAACCAACAACGTCAATCAAATTTGTAAGGTTTTAAATAAATAAAATCTTAGTATGGCAATCGAAAGTTCTGTGATAAATTTTACCTTAATATTTTTATATATGTTGACTTTAAAAATAAATACTTTGTTTATTTATTAAACAAAATAATAGTACATTTGCTGCTGCAAATTCTTTAGAATTTGTGCAAAAATCTAGCCAGAACCGTGCAGGAATTTCGCTGAAAATCCTCTAAATTTCCAACACCATTTGGCTGGGGTCCCGGCTCCAATTCCTTTGTCCGCTGGCCGCAACTAAAGTGCTTGTCACTGGTCACGGCCGGAAGTATCTTTATTTCAGCTTTGTTTGCACTTGCTCACACTCTCTCACACACACCCAGAAGAGCGGAAAGGAAGTCCAAGTGTTATTATCCTGCTTAGCCATAATACGTTGTTAAAATGTTGAGACTTTGTCATTTGCCGGGCCATCCTAAAAATCACAAGAAATTGAAAAATGCCTGCGAGCTTAGGGGTGAGAAATATATATATAAAAGACTTTATATATACATATATATATGAAAGGGGAGGGAGACACAAATAAATGCCAGGATACCGGCCAGGATTCCTGTGGGAATCGCTGACAGGCGCGTGGCCATTTTGTCCCGGCGCCTTCGAGGGGACTTTATTAAATTTTCAGCACAGGAAATGCTTTGAGTACTTTGCCACTGCCTTTGATTTTGATTTCGCCGCCATTTTTCGGCAGCCATTTGCCATTTCCGCTTTGCCTTTATTCCGTTTTGCATATTTTCTGCGTAAACCACGAGCCTGCCTGCCAGCCTGCAGGTGGAAAAGGTAACGGGGAGCCGCATAAACAATTAAGTTCATTAAATTTCAATTAATTCCATTAATTGAAGCAGAAATATGCGTTTCATTTGATTTGTTTTGATAGGCCGTCGAGCACGCCGCATATTTTAGATGAATTTCCGTTCTTCTGGCCTTCTTCTGCACCCAGAAAAAAGCGTGATCTAAACTTGCATTTACATTTCTTTGTTTTTTAATTTAACTGTTCTCTTCTGACAAACAGAACATTTGCTAAACTTTAGTAGCAATCTTTAGTAGCACCTAAGACTCAATACTTGTACTGTTTAGACCCAGGAGGGGACACATCTAAGCTACATTTTTCTCCAAGTGTTCGAGGTTACTTGCAATTAATTACGTCAGCGAAACCACAATTACAATTAATTTGCCTGGCTAGCTGGCTGGCCGGCCGGCGAAGGAGAACAAAGCGGAAAGACGCGGTGTATGTGCCAGGAAGCTGGAAAAGCTGGAAAAGTCCGAGTTCGGCATCCGCATCCGCATGTCTGGCAATAAAAATTCTCGGCGTAATTAAAATCAAAGGATTTCGCATTTAACAATTTATGTACGCTATAATTTTTGGGGCGGCAGTCGCGCTCGTAAATTTCCACCGTCGCCGTCGCCGTCGCCCTTGTGCCCCCGCCGCTGCTGAAAATCGCTTTATGGTCGTTAATTTGTTGGCCATGGCAACGGCTGGGGGGTGGGGAGGGGAGGAGTAGGTGTGTGTGTCCACTGTGTGTGCAAATGATTTGTTTCCTTGGCGCCTGTTTGAAAACAAAGGCTGTAGCTGCCGCTGTCGCTGTCGCTGCCGAGTGACCAGACAACGAAAGCGATGGGACAGTGGCCGAAATGCACGTGACTGCATGCCACACATGCCGCAAGGACATGTGTGCGGGATACCCTTTCGCCTCACAACGGCCACTGCATTTCATCGCTAATTTAAGTTAATGGTCATTGTTGTAAATTACATTAATTTTAATGCGATTTCGCACACACGCATGCACCGGAAGTGCTCCCAATTTCCACGGCCCCTCGCCATTCGTCGTTCGCCTTTCGCCTTTCGCCCCCAAGGGAAAGGCTTTTAAGTGTGTGATTGTTTGGCCATTGCACTTTTATGTAATTACCGCACTAACAAATTACATCAAGTGTCACAAATGAATGCATTTATGATGTGCATTTTAAAATCCGGCAGCAGCAGCCGAAAAGGATAGTTAGAGTGCCGGCGTCCAGAGAGGATCCCGGAGCCGTAAAATCGCGCCAAGTGGCCCTGTTAAGTATGCTAAAGTGCACTCCCATCGCCGCAGGCGTGTAATTAAAATGCATTTTGCACGGCCAAGGGATTAAATCATTGGTGGAACGCATTACCATCATGGCACGCACTGTTTGGCCTCTTATCAATGCAGTCGAGATGGCACTAACCGTATTTTTGGGTAAATGGAAAGCGGAGTGTAGAACCAAAATGTTAAGTAACAAAGTTACTAAAGTAACCATTAATTTTCTATCAAATTATCACAAAATACGGATAATATGTTGGTGGAGTTTTCATGGAAATTCACACAAAGTAAGGCCTTTATGTATTTTATTCAAAGTAACTTAGTAAAAGCCACTGGGCCTTGGCATTTGAACTGGACACTTTGTTGCCTCTGTGACCATGTCAGTCCATTTTTTGCCAGAGAGGTGGGGCCTCCTGTCACGAAAAAAGAGTGAACCGGTCCAGAATATTTGGCTGCATTTGCATAAAGTTCTGCTGCAGTGCCAAAGCAAAGGCGGCGCAGAAATGTCAGGTGCAAAATGGGCAGCAATGGCGCACGCGGCGTATACGCAATGCAGAGCGCACACTCTCAAAAAAAAAATTGAAGAATACCTATAAAAAATGCTCGTATTTGAAATTAGATTAATGCTTATAATGTATTTTCAAATTGTTTACTATATAGCGTTTAATATATTTTATATTTACGTAACCTATACACATTTAAATAATTTAAAAATACGTCAAACATATCCTAATAGTTTTTAATATGCAGAAAATATTCCCCAGATCCAATGTAGTAAAAATATATTCGTTGAGTGCAGATACAGCAGCGAAAACAAGTCGGAGAGTAAACAAGGCTGTGAAGTTGCGCACTCGGGGCTTCAGAAGGCAGCATGTATGCATGCATATATATGGTGGGGTCTATCGGGCGGATCGGCAGTCGGAGGGTACCATAAACTGAACGACTGATTGAACAGCAAACAGCAGTCGCCCCTCTCCAGTAGCCCAGCCCCTCCTGCAGTTCTAGTTGCAGCGGCAGTGGCATGTAAAACACATGTTGCCCCTTATTTCTTTCGCCATCGGAACGGTCGAGAACGCACCGAGCCCCGCCCGGTCCGATATCGGTTAGTACCCCCTTGTGTCCAGGCGGAGCCAATTTTAAGCAAATATTATTGTTTGCATTTATGTTTGTGTCTGATATGGCACTGGCGATAATGCACTGAATGCGTATGCGGCTGGGCCACCACAACTCCCATGGGAAGTAACACTGTGTCACAAGGTGAATGATTTTATAACGTCCATGAAATTTTGGGGGTTGATAAATAAATCTAATTAGGAACAGGTTTTCTTTACTTAAACCTTTATTAAAAAAAACGAAACTATATATTAAGTCATCATAAATATACTTTATGTTCTTTTCTTCAAGAACTATAAAACTGGATAGCCCCTTTTTGAGCCTCAAAGTACTTTTTTGCGAACCTAAAATGCTGTTGCCAGGTGTACGGTGGACTTCCGGATGCTGATAGTCCTGCTGTCCCAGGTCCTGTTGTCCCAGGTCCTGTTCTTATTATTGTTTCTGTTGCCGTTGCTGCTGTGTTGCCGTGTTGTGCGACTTGAAGCGTGGCACGGGGCAGCGTGTAAACACAACCTCAAATTAAAATATGTTTGCTTATGCAGTATATAGAGCAAACTGAACGGCCAACTATGCTATAACCGATGCCCAGCTCCTGCTGCTGCTGCTGCTCCTGCTTCGTCCTAGGCATAAATTAAAAGTTTGCAACATATTTGCACCGGGCCAAAGTTTCGCCTCGGCAAAAGCTAATTATGCATAAAGCAGCGGCCCCGACAAGGGGTTTATTTACCTTCTGGTCTGCTGCTGGCCTGAAGCCCATGCCAGGCCGAGACTCTGGGATCAAGGGTCGTGGGTCGAGGGTCGCAAGTCGAATGTCGGGGGTTCGAGCGGTATTATGACAGCTGCCCAGCTGACTGACAGGCTGTGGTGGGAGCGGCTGTCGGCGGCGGAAATTAAACGCCTCGATTTGCGTGCCCGTCACGCGTAAATCAGGTAAAGGCAACACACTTGGCCGCCGAGGCCGCTGGCCAACAAAATTGATTAGAGCCCTTAAAGGCGATGCCAGCGAAAGGTGTAAAATACCTATTTAAGTTTAAAATTTGAAGTAGAAAGTGTTGAATTAAAATTATATTGTTAAAAACATGTACAACCAAATTTCGTAGAAAAAATAATGGTAAATGTCAACCAAACAAAGAAAATCGTTCCAAAGGTTTGTGAATATTGTAAAATAATATATATTTGAAGTCTGAAAACGAATAAATTACATAAACTTCTTTACACTTGTTATATAATAATAATATTTGAAATAAAGACTAGGCTTTTAGGTAGCTTTTCAAAATACATCACTCTGAAAAATCTACTCATTTTATTACACAATTAAAAACCGACTGCCAAACTGAACTTAAACTGCTTCGTTTTTTCGTACAAATGACTTAAGTGAGCAACTGAGAACGATCATTGCAGGAAGGAAAGTCACAAGGAGGGTACTCTCAATTCTCCCATTAATCTGGCAAGTGTTGTCAGGCCGCTCATCATCATTCTCACCAGCTTCTGGAGTCTAATCCGAGCCACAAAAGCACTAGATCCCAAAATGGGCAAGCCAGGCAGGGCAGGCAGATGATCACAAGGAAGCAGATCTCTCGGTGTGCCCTGATTTATGTGACACACATTAGGACGTCCGTCCAGTGCAAATTGAAAGGGGCCCGACCTGGCCGCAACATATCGCCGCGCTTTATTATGCTTCGAAATTAACAATTTCAGCTTCGGCCCCGCAGCGGCAGCCGCATTCCACGTTAATGCACTTCAGAGCCTTCGGCCATGGGAAATTACTCAAAAATAAAAAAGAAAACAACGGCGGACAAATTGCAAACAGGGCGCGCATAAATTAATCGAAAGCTAGGCGAACGAAATTAAAACATTAATCTGCCGCCCGGCCGAGCTGCATAACAATTAATGCCGGCTTTAACTTATTAATTTATTTATAAAGCTAAAAGGGCACCGGGAACGAGGTGCGAATCCCAGTCCAACTGCGAGTCCAACGAGTGACGGCATGAAAAAGCCAGGGACAACTCCGACTGGCCCGGGCCGAGGATGAGGCAGCGTCTTTGCGCAGTTTTTAAAAATGTCAGTCCGCCCTCCAGGGACAGATTAGCGATTAATCTACGGGGCATGGTCACATGCACGCCCTTCGGACTCTAGTCCAAGCTCCGGACTCCGGTCTCCGGTCCACTCCTCCGGCAGTCCCCTGCCGGCCGCGGGGACGAGGTAACGATTAAAAAATCTCCACATAAAAGACTGAGCACTTAATCAAAGCGGATTTAGAGAGGAATAGGGCCAGGGTAAAAAGCCAAGGCGACCAGGGCCAAAAGCGTTGATGCGGCGCTTTGTTTCTAGCTGCCTCTTCTCTTGAAATGCTCTAAGATCCAGATAGGGGCATCAACGAATAATCAAACACTCTGCCTAATTTGAAGTTTAAAGCCAAACAAAATATCTACAACAAATTCTAGACCCTTAAGTGCATTCCATTCAAACCTATAGTTGTATACTTATATTGAACAGTTTTACAAGCTATCTACCTACCGATGTACAGGTAGCTAATTGCAAAAAGACAGACCGGCAGATGCTCGATAAGCAAACAGGTAGGTTAAGGTGTGTTTTCGCTCCGAGGGTGGCTTAGACATGTTTGCCACTTTTTCATATATAAAGTAAGGTTAGTTTATCGATTTTCCTCAGTTGAATACGAACACTTGGAAGGTGTGAAGTGGGTTACTACAGACACATACGGATTTTAGTAGAGGTAAGAAATTGAATATCATCTCTAAAAGTATTCATCACAAACAAAAAATTAAATTAATACATATTCATAAGGCATCTGACAGTCGACTTTGCCTACTTCGTAATCGCCTTAGTTGGATTTTAACTACATATTACAAGCATTTTTATTTCGCTAAGCGCTGCTCATAGTTTTTGGTGCGCTTTTTCATCCTGCTGCTCGCAGCTTCCAGGGATTTCTCCAGCCTCCAGTCTGCAGTCCGCAGTCTCCAGTCCGAGAGTAACCTCGTAAAAGACCTTAAATAGTGGCAAAGACATCTCGCAGACTGGGTCCGCTGCATTTGTCAATTTACTACGAACTGAAAGGGGCGTGGCCGCGCATAAAGATGATATATGTGAGCGCTGAGTTAGCAATTTTCGTATGAATTGGCATAGTTGCAGTTGCCGCTGCCGCTGCTGTTCGCTTTATGAATTTCTTTATGGCCAACCTATAAAATATTTTGATTGCGACGAGCAGCAGGAGGATGAGGAGGTGGCAGTGGAAATTAAATGCTGCTCACTGCTGCCTGCTGCCTGATTTGCTCGCTAGCTCTCAAGTGGATTCCGGCCCAATCCGACGACCAGGGCCACTCGACCACTGTCCACTTCAGTCCCGGTCAGCAATTATGGAGGAAAAACCGCACAGAGCTCCAAAGCTGGCCGGGCCAAGTGCTCGCCAGCAGTAGCTACAGAATTTTGGCATTTTCCCCTGTAATCCTTTTGTGTGCTAATTGGAGCGTTGCCCCGTTGCCATAAATACCCCGCCCCGCCCAGTCCCGCAAATATCTGGCCTAAACAGTCCCAGCACACAGTTTGGCGGCCATTCAGGACACTGAAATCGGCTTAGGCCACTTGTCAGGGCAGCAAATGTAAATATTAAGCGGGCTCTTTAATTGCATTTAGTTTTTGTGGTTGCACGCCAGTTCAGTGGAAAATGGAAGGACAAAAATATCGATATCAGTATATGTTTGAGCGGTAAAATGCTGTACTAATATAGTTTTAAAGTATAAAAATACTCTTAACGACTTCAAATATATATATCTGATACAAATTGCTGCAGTCACAGAATTTAAAATAAACTTATTCGACTAGAATGAATACAAGTTTTAAGTCGGGAAGAAGTTATATTAATTCGACATTTATAGGTTTTATATGTACATATTCCCTCTTCCTATTCATTAAAAATATATCTCTTTTTTTAATCAATTTATCCAAACTAATTTCCCTTCTTGAATGCTTTGAATTTTTTTTAGCTAATTGAATATTTTCACACATTAATTACTTATCAAGCGCAGAAAATAAACCAACACAAAAAGATATTTATAGCAAATTGTTAGAGGCGAATTAATCACAATTATCGACTTGCTAGCCACTAAATAATTCAACCTTGTTTCGAGATCGAGAAATATGTTTAAACAAAATATTAACAATACATTTGGCGATCGCGTGGCCAACTAATGGACACTGCGTGATTATGTTTGGCTTTTATTAGCCTCCAAAAAGAGAGACGATTTTGATTCGGATATCAGGGCGAGATGTCCCCTTTAATTACTAAAGCAAAAACACCTTTGCTTTTTCCGACACAGAAGCTGCAGCTTGAGATGTTTACTTCCTAGACGATTATCTAAGCAGCATACATATAGGGGAGGGGGTTTATCTCAGGTGAGATAACAGAAATAGACGAGCGTTATCTGCCTTTAGTTCAGCGCCTTAAGGCTTTGTTTTTGTCACATTTGCGGCTGCCGTCGAACGCCAGTTATCACTCAGAGACTAAAGTACACACATATTTCCTTATCGGCATCTCGGTTCTCCCAGCTCCCAGCTCCCAGTCGCTGGACGTCGCTCACATTGATTGCGGAGCTCCAAAGCCCTCCAGACGTGGTTCAAGTGTGAGATTACGAATAGGAAACTAATCAGTGTTTACACCGCGAATTACATAAATCAGACTGACAGCAGACAAGCCCCCAGTTAAGTGGAAAAATCAAATATTTCCGGAATGAAATAAAGGTGTTTAAACTTTGGAAAATAGAGATTGTGAAAGAAATAAATTGCAAAGCTAATGTAACAGAGAAACAAAACAAACTGCAAATTTCTTAATTTTTACTATGTGCTTCTGATAAAGTTAAATAGGTAAGACCTAAGAATGTAGTGAAGGGTTTTATTTTTATAAGGAATTATTTATTTTTATAAGGAATTATTTATTCCAATCAAAGACGTGTACAAATCCGAACCTCTAGTTTATTAAATAATTTGATTACTTATTGCTTTAAACGAAGATTTAAGGATTGCACATCTTGAGACAAATAAACTGTAAGACATTTACTTTCATGGAAAATTCCAATTTGCATACAGTCCCTTGTTTACGGGGATACATGCATAGGAACAACTTAAGCTATACTTTAATAGAGAGATTTTTTGTATAGTAAATTACGGATTTAATATTTAATTTAACTACCAGCCCAGCCCTTAATTTATAAAAAATGTATAATAAAGAGAGAGGCATCAAAGCAGCTTGAAAATTATGTTTATTTCGGTGACAAGTCTTATCAATAGCAGTAAGCTTTTTTACAAAATCAATTCTTTGATTCGTGTGGGAATAAGCTTATCAAAACAAAGCAATTTAAATGCTTAAACTCGCATTCTTAACAGTATGTATATTTTCAATATTGAAGTACTTTAAAAATAATTCAAGTACTTTAATAATATGCAAATAATACTTCAATGTTGTGTGGTAATAACATTAAAATAAATATAAATTATGCCCAATCTCCTATTATATATTTGCTGCACCTGTATATCAGGGATATATATTTTTTGGGCATAACCAATTGAATGGCGATCTCGTGGCCAAACAAAGGCATTGCCGAAAGCGCACATTGTCCGTGATATTCGAACTCCCCCGTGGGTGCTCTTGCCAGATTTATCATGTGGCGATCGTATTATAACGGAGAGCGTGTGTTCGCCATTGATTGGCCATCCAATTTGCATATATAATTTATTGGCAATTGTTGTGACATTTTGCCAGCCACTGACGATTGCGCAAAAGTACGAGTAAAATACCTGCGCCGCCAGACAGGTTGTCGCTGCCGTGGGAACCCGCCGCGGAATCTCGGAGAGCAAATCTCTCAGCCGGCTCTGCGGGCTCTGCGGACTCTCCAACGCTCCAACTCTCCCAACTTTCACTCTGGGCCAGTGGTGCCTCCTTAATTAAGCCATCTCAATGGGTAACTGGGACTCGGGCCGCGCTATCTGGCAGCAGACAATGGCTTAATCTGCCGGCTAGATGGCAGCCAGCATCGCGGGCGCACCTACCTCCAATTAACCAGACAGTCGGCTTCATTTACCTACTTAAAGAGCTAAAGAGTAAGAGTTTTGGCCCCAGTCTCTTGGCCTTTTGCCGTGCTCCCGTACTCCCAGTACTCCCGTTTTCCACCAAATCCCCAAATGCCATGGATCGCTGGTGCATCCGTCGCCAAGTGCTAATGCCCCTCAGTGCCCAACCGAGTCCAAGCCCGACCCCAACTTCCATTAATCCAGCTCAAGGTGTCACGCTGCTCCGCTCTCTCTCTGGCCATAAACTGGTTTCTGCTGATCGGTTTGGCTTGCAAATGAAATCGCTATCTCCGCCGACTCCGAGTTCCATATTTTCACGCCAGTCTGCACTGGGCCGCACCGCTCTCGATGTGTTCAACGGCAAATATTTGAGAAAGTCCACCCACAGCAAATTGTAGTAGACCTACACGGGAAGAAAAATAGTAATTAAATTAAATACCTCTTGATTTTTGAAGCTTTATCATGGCCGATAAGGAACTGAAGCCCGTGGAGAAAACTGGCGATCCGATCATCTCGCAGATCGGTGACTTCCGCCGCTACCAGCTCTTCTTTTTTTTCCTCATCCTTCTGTCCAAATTCGGCACCGGCTGGCACACTCTGGGCCACATTTTCCTGGCCGCCCCCACACAAGAATCCTGCAAGACCGAGAATGTCACGGACGCCTGCAGCAAGGACTGCAAGGAGGTCGGGTTTGACACGAGTGTCTTCACGTCGACCATCGTCACCGAATGGAACCTCACTTGTGCCCTCAAGCCACTGGTGAGCTTGTCCCAGTCAGTCGTCATGGCGGGGATTATGTTCGGAGGCATGTTGTTCGGCATGATGGCAGATCGGTGAGTATCAAAATAATATAATTTATAACAATTCTCTCAAACTTCTTTTCAAAATTTCCCCAGTTTTGGCCGTCGTCCTGCCTTCCTCACCTGCTGCTTTATGCAACTGATCACCGGCCTGATCGTGTGCGGGTCGCCCTCCTACTGGTTCTACTGCGTCTTCCGGTTCCTGGTGGGCGTTGCCACGGGCGGAACCATGACCACCAGGTGGGTGCACCTTCCAAGTCCGGAATATTCTGTGTAAATCCTGTAACTCTTGTAATTCCATCCACAGTTTCGTGCTGCTCATGGAGATCATTGGGCCCAAGAGGCGTGAGCTTATAGCCATTTTCTACCAGCTACCCTTTAACATCGGCCACGCTTCCCTGGCCGTCTTCGCGTACTTCATCCGGGAGTGGCGCTGGTTCCAGTTCGCCATCACCATCTTCTCGGCCGTGTTCGTGATCTACATCTGGCTAGTGCCGGAGTCTCCGCGCTGGCTCTTTACCACGGGCCGGCTGGATAAGTCCATTAAGATCCTGGAGAAGATCGCGCGGTGCAACAAGGCGCCGACGCAGACGATCCGGCCGGAGATTGAGACAGCGTATGCGGCGAAGGCTGCCAGCCAGCCGACAAAAAAAGCCAACGTTCTGGACCTGTTCCGGACACCATACCTTCGGCTGAAGACCATCTTCATGGCCAACAACTGGTTGGTGACGTGCATGGTCTACTACGGCACCGCCCAGTTCGTGGGCAAGCTGGGCGGCAACATCTTCGTGAACAATCTGATCGCGGCCGCCGTGGGCATTCCGGGCACCTGCCTCTGCGTGGTGATGACCAAGTATCTGGGCCGCAAGAAGACGCTCATCATCTCGAACTTAATAAGTGCGATAGGTCTGTTCCTGCTGGCCTGCCTTTTCAACCTGGGCAGCGTGGCACAGGTGGTCTGCGCCACCCTGGGACTCTTCGGGGCCTCGATCAGCTTCCCCAATGTCTACATGTACGGCGCCGAGCTCTTCCCCACTGTTGTCCGCTCCAACGGCATGGGCCTCTGCTCGATGGTGGGCCGTGGTGGGTCCATCCTGGCTCCACTAATCTGCGACCTCCAGGTCTACGGGAACTGGATAACCCCGGTCATCTTTGGGATCTTCTGCGTGCTGTCCATCATCGGCACCCTGTTCATTCCGGAGACGCGAGGTTTGCCCCTGCCGGAGACCCTCGAGGACGGCGAGAACTTTGGACGCAAGCCGAAAGAGTAACTGCCCTGAGTGTTTTCCCCAGTGTACCTAAGCGCGAAATTAAATAGTTTTTAGGCACAGACAGAGCCTGTGTCTGGCTTAGAAATTATTAAATTTCGACTTAATTTGCGATTTGTGCGATGCGATATGTCAGTCAAACCGAACCGAACAGCCTTTCGTGCCGCAAACGAGAGGCGAAAAAATTGAAAAATCTAGCGAATGCAAAAGGTAATTACCGCGCACTAACTTCCACTTCGTGATTATTAAAACTGGGTTAGCAGTCGTCTGGGTCCGACTCTGCATCCAGCTCTTTAAGGTAACTGGTAACCGGGGATTGTTAATGTCGAGGTGCAAACTCTCAGCCAAATGGCGGAAAATAGAAATAGCATTGGGAAACCGCTACGAAGCGACTGGGAATGGATACTTGGCATGTGAACCGAAAACCCATCGATAGCACGTGAGAGAGCATTCAAATTATCCGCGGAGTATATGGGAAGCAAATTCCTTCTATTACTAAGAGTATTGCGTAAAGATCCACAGCTAAATGTATGTTATTTTATAAGCTCTTACATAGATATTCATATGAACTCAAACCTCAATTCCATTGAATAAACCCTCTCGGAATCGATTACACACATCAGCGCGAATGACACTCACGGCAAATCCATTAGCGGGGACCGTGGCAATTATCGGCAAGCATCTCATCGCACCATCTCCACATCCTCGAGATCCGATGACCTTGGCCAGCAAAAACCGGCTGGGAGCAGCACTCAAGGTTAATATTCATTGTCAACATTGGGCACGCCTCATTTGTATGCGGCTCTGGGTTCTCATCGGCCCTTGTGTGAGTTTATTCTACAGAGGGAAACAAAAGGTGGATTCTTAAACTAAGCAAAAGATATCCTTTATCTTAAGTACTCATATATGTATATATAGGAAAACTAAAAGGAACTATTAATATAAACGGTATGATTTTATATTGTTTTCTCTAAGTATCTTGTCAAAGTCCCATTAAATCTCTAAATCAGATGTCAAAAATTTGTGTTTCAGTGCAGTCAGCCGTCAGTTGTCGGCACTTGGCCACATAAGTCCGAAGAGATGCACCTCAAGATGCACTTGCATGCCGGGATTCGGAGTAGAGCGAGTTTTTCAGCGTCATCTCGGCACTGGCAGCTTGTCATGTCAGCGGTGCGCAGACTGTCAGAATTCGAGGGGCTGTGGAGCGATGCCGACTGGCGGTGTCGCATACTTAATCAGTGGCGGCGCGTCTTAGTGATAATTACCAGGCATTTTTGCAGCCCGCTGATGCTGTGAGTTGTGGCCAAATGAATGGCCCGAGCGGCTCCACTGTAGTCACCCGATGATTATTCATAGTGGTGCCCCAGTCGAGGTCCCACAGCGCTCCTCCTACACGGCTGCCCCGGACTGGGGGCAATTTGTAGGTATTCCGGTGTAGCCATTAAGGAGCAACAGGCGACAAGCGGCGCTGAGAGGAATGCCATAAAAATTAATTGTTTCAGTAACACAAAAAAGCACAACATAATGGCACAGCAAAGGGAGAACATATGGAGGAAATATAACGCTTACAAAAAGAGTGTAATATACGTAACATCAATGTTGGCTTTCTGTTAATTCATTCATATATTTAAAGCTCACTCAATATTTTCAATCAGTTATTTGTCTTCCTCTGAAACTAAATTATTGGTTTTTTTACAAACTTAACCAAAGAAACCACAGGAAAAGGGTACTCAGAAGAGATATTCCTCGCTGTAACGAAAATGACTAATTTTAATGAACAACAAAGGCTTTCTGTCAGATGAAAAACAGGACTATGGATAGCTATTTTACGCCATAAAAAAAACCTGACACTTGAGCGGAGTTGTAAAGGCAAAAACTGCCACTCAAAAGTGCACAACAAGCGAACTTTTTTGGCCAACACATGGCAAAATTGCCGGGCCAAAACCGCAGACTGGCAGCAGCGGCAGCACGGAGACAAAACCCATTTAAGTTCAAAGCCAGCCAACCGCCAAGACGATCATTATCTGAGCCGCATATCTATTTGCGATTACCGAGGAGCTGGCTCTGGAGATGAGGCTGGGACGAGGCTCGGCTGAGGATGAAGCTGGGGATCTGAGGCTGAAGCTGAAGCTAAAGCGGAGTCGTGGGAGTTTTGGTGGCAACGTGGGCGCATAAAGCAGGCAAATGTCAAAATGACGCGCTTTGTTGTTTATCATATTTACCGCAAGCGGGGCGAACTATAAGCCGGGCCAAATGCAATTAGTATTCAAATGTGGACGCGCCGGCGAGCACGACGCCAAAACGAGTCATCATCATCTGCCAGCGGAGCGACACTTGGACTAGGTCTGGGCCTGGCTGGAGGAGCTTCTTTGGAGCCCAGGCCACAAAGGAGCCGAGCCGGCTCTCTTTACATGCTGAAAAATGCCTGGGCTTTTGCGGCTCACAGTTCGCCGTAATTTAGCGCACGCATTTTGCATTTTAAACGCGAGCTGCGAACGGCGACGACTTCTGATTAATTCCTCAGCTGGGCGCTACAAATTCGTTTGACTAATTGCGGCTGAGAGCGAGAATGGTAATGGGAATGGACTGGCCGGAGAGTGGAGAATGGTAATGGGAGTGAGAGTCCCGGCCAGGGGATTCCGCGGAACACCTTATCGGCCGCAATTAAACGTGCTGTCGGCCAGTCCACCGATTTAATGTATGATTTCTTTCAAATCATATCTACGTGACTGTGGCTCGGCCTTATCAGCATTGCCAGGATCCCGGGCCGGAGATTTAGCCAGGCACTGAGGGAATATTCGAAATATTATAAAATAAATACTATGCCCAATGTTTCTATATAATTCATTCCATTTTCTCAGTCTCCAATCGACTAAGTATTTATTTTCTGTATATATTTTGCATTTGCTATTATTATCAAACTCTTTTCATAACAAATTTCGCTCTGTGCAGCTACAAACTCATTAATGACAGAAACCCCGGTCGGCCGGCCTCTCAGATGATTCAATATGGCCGCTAGTTGCATATTAAGCAGCCCGGCAGCAGCGCTCGTCATCGAATATGGCCACATCTAGGGTCCAGAGCCTCGTAGCTTTCTGTTATATAACCATAAAAAACGGCCAACAAAAAACAACGACACAAATGAAAGAAAGAAGAAACACAAAATGTGTCGTGGGCGCTATCAAGTGACAGCTCCGTGAATCCAAACAGTTGTAAAATTAACAACCGAGTTATGACAACTGCCAGCAATTAAAATTGACAATTGATATGACAGGCGGGTGGCCCCAGGCGGGGTAAAAAATTGCCAATAAAAATGAATTCGTCGGGGAGCAGAGGATGAATGTCCTGGGAGTGGCTAGATTCTGAATGTAATAGGTCTTATTTTGAACAGAACCATGGAGAGATGAGCTGGGAAAGAATTGTGATTTAAATACAAGAAATATAATTATATATTCAAGCTTTACGAATCAGCAACTCCTAGAAATTACCTAGGACTAACGTAGTATGTATCACCTTTTAGATATCACTTCGCTGCCGTTACAAACATCTCTGTAATGTACGTCTACAGCTCCATGGCTTTTAATTGCCGGTTCTGGCCAACAGCAATTGCTGCAATTTCGCCAACAGGCCACAGATCGCGTACTGAGACAAGCGTTTTGGCTGCACAAATATGACAATTGGCGGCATTATTAAATGTGCTACGTGCGCTAAATCTGCCGACGTCAGCGAGGAGCCTCCAAAAAGGGCACAATGAGACAGGGCCGGGCCCAAACAGGTTAGTTGGCCGGCAAGGAAGGGGGACAATGGGTATTTCCCGCTGATAGCGCACTCAATTTGCATTCGAGTGGGACCGAAATCTAGTGGAATGACTGCCAGCCAATTACTTTTTATAACTTTCTAGCTCTGGCACTTCAATCTCGGCCAGTAATTAGTTGGCCAAAGAGTTGACAGGTGGCCGGGGCCATGGCCAGGTGCGTGGGCGACAAAGGCAACCGCACACACATTAACATAATGTTATGAGAGGGCTTTAATTAAAAAACCCAAAGCACATCCCTATTATTTCTTTTTTCCGTCTCTGCCCCCCTCGACAAAGTCGTTGGCCATTCCATGTGTGCACTCCTTGGAGCATTTAAGGCCGGCCATCCGGCACAGACAATTAAAAACCCTCTGCAGCTCTGCCATTTGCCATTTTATAAGCACAGATTACAGCTCTACGTATACGTAACGCACAAGGATGGGTTGTCAAGGGGCTAGAATGTGGAGTGGGTATGGCTGTGGGTATGGAGACATCCAGGCAGGACACACAACGTGCTCCGATAAGCGGTGAGCACTAGGTGGACGCCAAACTGCTCTCCGAGCACCAGTGATGTCTGCTGGAATCGGACAAAAACTGGTTGGGTTAAACATAAATTAAGCTGGAAAATATTTAAATATTTTTTGTTTAATGTATTTTAAAGATAATAATAAAATCTTCTATTTACAGATTTCTTATAAAGAAAAATACAACTAAGAAATATTGTTATAAACCTTCTAAAACTTTTTATAATATTCAAAAAAATATAAAGCTTTCTTGACAAGTATTTTATTATATTTATTTTGTTTGAAATATATTTAAATTCTGCCAATAAATAGCTCTAGCTCACATCCCAGCCTGGCACGTCTCTGGTATCTGCAGAGTGTTGTGATTTTATGTTGGCCGTAGTCATCCTGAACGTCCTGTTCGCTGCTCCCAGTTCCCAGTTCCCCCTGGCCTGCTCCAGCTCCTGCTCATTGTCTGCTTGTCTGCTTTAATGACATTGCACTGCACTTATTTCGTTTTTGGCTCTTTATACTCTTGATTTCTTCTCCTTTTTTTTCCACCGGACGGAGAATACCTTGTGCTCCAGGTTGATGGCCGGCTGTAAAACCTTATGATGGCTTAATTTTAGAGTTTTCAGATCGTTTTTTCATCTCCTCCTACACATGACAATGTGATTTGGTCCGAAATCAGTTGCGAATTTGCATGGACGAGCTCAAAATGAAGTCATTCCAATGCCAAGCCGAAAATGACAAAACTGGGGAGGAAAAGCGTGGAAAGCGCATAGAGGAAGCTGTTCAATATGCAATGCACAGCTTATGAGGTGAATCGTCAAGGGGTTGTATTATCAGGATATTATACGATGCACAAGGAAATGGGGGAAAATAAGGAATATAATTAGATTTTTTCGACGAAAAAAAAATATTTCGCTATATATTTAGATCAAGAGAACACCAGGGTTTTGGTTCCTATTCAATGCTGAGTGAGTGTGAATTTACAATTAAATATAAATAACCGTTTTCAATACTTGTTCGCTTATCTAGGCAAACCATAACCTGGCCCTCGATTTGAATACCCAAATGAATTCGTAATCGAAATGGGACGCTGCAGACGGAATCACAAAAATATAAACGCTCATATAACTTCCAGCTGAGACCGGAATAGAACGAAACGTGTCCGAAATTGGGGTTGAAATCGAGTCGTTATCATTTGCGGAGGCGCCTCCCCGTATAATTTGATACTTCATCAATTCGAAGGAAAACCATTTAATATGGAAATCACTCGGAAAAGGGGCAACGCGCCAGTCCGGCAATCAAAACGAGACCGATATGGGTGATATGTGAATCTGAGACTCGCTTAAGGAAATTGCCAAGAAAAATCCGCGACTTCGAGACAATTGCGAGATGAAAGGGAAATTAGCATGTGACGAAAATGTATGCCGGCGCAGACATCGTGAAATCGCAAAATCGTAAAGTCTCAGAGCTACAAACTGGCGACAAATGAGCGAAGGAAGTGCATAAACGGCAACCGGAAGCGGAAGAAGACGAATCGAGGGCTGTTAACGCATTTACAAGCCTCGGCGACGACAATGAAATATCGCCAAAGATTATCAACGGAACTCCGGACTCCGGACTCGAGACTCGGGACTCGGGACTCCGACTCCGTCGCATTTACTTTGCATAATAAGCCGGATTATGGCGGCCCTCGAGCGCCGCGAAGGCGGAGTAAGAGCGCGATGACGTTGACAATTGATTGCTGGCCATGGAAATGGCATGGAAAAATATTTGCCGGCTTTCATTAAGCGAGTGAAAAATTTGATTTAAACATTTCCCTGGTTTCCCATTCCCCCGGAGTGTGAGATCGTCATTAGTAGGGACAGAATTGGCCGGGATTTATTTGGCGGCTCCCTCGTATTGCGCCGACTTGAGGTAATGTTTTTATGTCAGAAATCACTTAGACCTTTGGTCAGCGGAAGTGGCCATAAAACGGCCATGGCGCATCCAACGCCGCATCTCCGGCCATAAATTCGACTGTGAAATTGAAACTTAAAATGCGTAAAGTATACGCCCCATGTCCGTGGAGCAGTCTCAATTTTTATGTGTATTTTATATGCCTACTGTAAATTGCCGGCCATCTTGCAGGACTCGCTCTCTTGCTCTCCCTTCCGCCGCCTTCTTTTTCGGCCACTTTGGTGTCTATTCAGGACTCCCCGAAAATTCCACGTTCACGTTCGCAATCGTCATAAATCTTATGGCCACATCTTGAATTTATGTGCCTCCTGCCCCGCAAATCTGCAGACCGACCTCCAGTTCCATCTCCCCGCACTTTGTGGCCGTGTTCTGTGGCTTAGATTAGTAAGTCTGGCATCTGGTAGCGATTTCGTATTGATTTTCGCAGCGCCACTTATTGAATTTTTTTGCCCTGCTGGCCAAAAGTTTTTTAATCAAAAGTCCCCGAGCCGGAATAGTTTGCTTAAAGTGTTTAGCCAAATGACAGAGAGAGAGAAGCAGCTTGCACTTTAGCTGGCAACAATCTGAAACGTTTCCATTTGGCCACAAGACACAAGACAAAGGCCGAGGAATAAAAGCAGGCAGCCGGCAGAAGCATTTCCAGCTAAAATATTTACAGCAGAAATGTTTTGTGCAGATAGCAAACAAAGGGCTCCTCTCCTCCCCACCTGGCCCCTGGTTCGAGGGCAGATTTCATTACTGGCTGACCAGCATGCCGCTCTAAGACAATCAAAGGTGAGCTGGCAGCTCCGACGACAGTTAAGGGTTGCTCGGGTCGTGATTGAGGTCGGGGCTCCTACTTGCTCTTCTTTTATTTTTCGCCTCAAATCACACACTTGAAAAACTTTTTCCTGTCGCAAATGGACACATGTCGAAGTGCTTTTTAATTTAAACACATTTAACTCTTCAACTACGGATAGAAGAAATTTGTATATAGTTCTTCTAGTTCTAATTATTTACTTGCGCTTATTACCCAGGTGAATTCCCAAATAAAATTTCTATGTTTCATGATTTTTCGAGTGCATCGATGTGGGACTGGAATCCGCAGATTTGCCGGCCAGAGAAGACGCGACTACCAGCAGACTTGCATCCACCGCCATGAAAATTGGCGTCTGCCAAACATAAATAAAAAGGGGGAAAGGTAGACAAATCCGGAATAAATAACAGCGTTTGTCTGGCCCCGTCCTGCGGCGGTCTGCCGTGCGGATACGGACGCCGATCCAGGGTCCGGATCGAGTGTGGGCTGTGCCACGTCAGCAAGGGGCGTTATGGCAACCGACGGCGTCGAGACACCTGCCCATTGTGGCTCTTCCAGGCGCTTTGCCCCCGCGTTGCGTATACGCTCAGTTGCACCGCAAAATGAGCGAGAATCGCAGCGTCTATTTGCCATGGCAATGGCATTGGCAGTGGCATTGGCAATGTGTCTTTTGTAGCGCTTTTAATAAAATATAACCATTTAATTGGTGTGGCAACCGGAGGCATCTCTCGCCGTTCCTTGCAAGCTACTTTAAGGTGTAATTTAATAAAGGAATATTTTTTAAGCCCAAAGCATAGCAAATATATGTAATACGGAAATAATTTTAGCTGGGAAATATAGAAAGAAATATATTTGTATATATATACATATTATCTTTTTTAATCTATAAATAAAAGAAATGTATATAGAATTTATATTAAATTAATCATTGGTCAAAGGCTTTTAAGTGATTTCGTTTGGAAATCTCACTAAAAACTCAAGTTTAATCAAATATTTAAGATATTTCAAACTTAATCCGATACCTTTCGAGCAAACAAACATATTCTTCAGCTTGTAAAGGCAATTTCCATAACCTTCGTTTGCTGGAAAACACGCTCGCTAATTAATTCAAAGACAAGTGCAAAGATTCACACCGCCAGAACAAGGATGAGGATGCGAGTGGGTCTGGGATCTGGGAACTGGGAACTGAGAACTGGGAACTGAGAACGATTCCTAAATGGTTGCAATCAATTAAGAGCCAACAAAGTCAACCGTCGCCGTATCGATGTCAAGCCAGCAGCTGCTCTCAGCTCTCAGCTCCCATTTCCCCTTGGCTTTCCCTGACGCCAGCAAATTAATGAACAACGCAGCCAATTGAGGAAAATGGGAAAGCATAGAACGGGAATGGAAATGAGCTGGATGACAGCCTCATATTTGCATATTCATGGTGTTTCTGCATTCTAGCAATTGCTTCCGCCCATCTGGTCAACGAATTTTCTGGCTAAATGCCTTCGGTTTACTTTAATTAGTTGTTTAGTTTGTCTAGCTAAGTGAGTGCCGTGCCGTAAAAAAAAATAAAAATAAAACTAGTGGGAATTAAACTGCAGGCAACACGGGTCCCGTCAAAGCCCAGACTTGACTCTAATGGAACTAAACTAAGAGAAAATGCGTTCCCCAGTTAATGGACGGGACGCACTTCATTAAATATTCTCTTTCCAATGCTAATATGCATGCACTCAATGTGCAAATAGTTTGAGAGCCGGAATCCGGCAGCAGCGCATAGATACGGATACGGATACAGATACAGATACTGTATCTGCCGGCAGCGGGTTAGAGGTTGACGGACGAAGGCTGCCAGAGCTAGGCACTTTGTCCTGCCGACCAGCCACTTGGATGGCAAAGTTTGTCAGCCAAGAGCGACCTCACAAACGTACTGAATTATGGCTTATAATGGTGGGTCTACAAATAATGCAAGACTAACTAAAATCTTGAGAATCTTCTAGCTACTTAAAATACTAATGGAAATTACATTATCCCACGAAAAGACTCTGAAAATAAAACCAATTTTAAACATTTTATTCGAAATCATACAGGTTCAGGTGGATTTCACATTTCGCATCTTTTTGGCCCGGCAATTGACGTGTGAAGACTTCAAAACAAAGCCAAATTAGCTGCTGATTCGACACCCACGGCACACGCTACCCGAAAAACTTGGCAAACTCAATGTCATGGCAACGGATTTAATAAGGGGAAAACAAGAGCGACAAAAAGTAAAAATCAGCGACGGCAACAGCAACAGCAACAAATATTGTCACATGCATAAAAAGGGCCTCACAATTTAACGCTTGAATGTTCCGACAGACGTCGACATATGTTGGCGCACACGTGTGGCGTTGTGAGAGCGGTGTGCCCTGCGTATAGGGAAGTTTTTAATAATACTTGGCTAAAATACCAAAGGAAAAACTTTTATTAATAAAGTTTCTTTCTTTCTCTCGCAATAGGAGGAGCAGGAGGAGTTGAAGCCGACAGAAGAAAGTGTGTGCAACGGCTATGGAGTATTCCTCGAGGCTTCTTTCCCTTTCGCCTCCAAGGTTTAATTATGGCCACAAAAAGAGTGCTGGGTCCAGCAGCGGCAAATAGTTTTCTCCTTATTTTTATTTGTATGTTGCACATACGCATATTAAGAGGATGAATATGTTTACAAGCTGGCTGAGTTTGAGAACTTGGAAAGGGAGACTGAATGTTTGAGGGATATGCGAGGTTAATAAACAGTTCTTAAAATAAAATCCAGATTCAGTTCAAGGTTTTTAGTAAGCTTGTTATAAAAATATCCAACTAATATGTTTAGAAAACTTATTTACATAATTTTATATTTATCTAGGAAAAAATGGTGTACCCAAAATAAATGAATCAACAGAAATATTTAGAGATATTTAGATATATGCAAAACTTGTTTAGTTTTTATTCTATAAAAAAGGAATATGTATTCTGCTTTACAATAAAATTAATAATAAAATGTTCTCAAATTTCAAATTCATGACATTTCCCAACGCATAAACGAAGAAGTGAGCCCTCAAACTTTTCCGAGGGGACACTTGTCGCATCGGCAACAATTGCAAATTTCGTAGACGCCCCTCCGTCGGTCCCTTACAAATCTCGGCTGCATGTTCAAGTGCACAATTTTTGCCTTTGGCGGCAATATTAAAATTTAAGCCGAAATGCCATCGAGCTGCTGCTGCTGCCGGGCCTGAGAGCAGGCCCGGAAATAGTTTCTCAACGCTGCTGCTGCCCGCCCATGGGCTTGCCAATTTCGTTCGTGATTTCGCTTATTCGTTTTTTGTGTTTTTGATTTCGTCGTATTTGTCTGGTGATAGAAAAGCAGAGCCGCCGGCAGCAGCGGCAACTTCTGCCCAAATACTTTTAATTAAAATTTCAAATTATTTTCGCCTTTCGCAGACGTTGACAGCTGCGGGGGGGCGTGGCAGGAAGCGGAGACAAAGATGAGCACAAGTGCAGTTAGCGAGTGCAATGGCGCACAAGATGGCGGCGGAAAGGATCCGAAGGATCCTGAGAACGCTGAAATATTCAAAGCGCATTTTCAATTTAAAAGTTTTGCACTCGGGCATATTTATTTATTTTATTTCGCAATTTTTGTTTTCCGCTCATCATTGAGTCCGGGACACGGAGCGGGGCATGCGGCAGGCGGATTGGTGGACTCTTTGACCGAAAGTTTGCCTCCAAGTAGGCAATGTCATTGAGAAATTGCACAGAGGGAAAATATGGCCAGGACTAAGGGAGATGTGTTTAATTAATGTAAATTAAATAACAAAGTTATTTGGCTGAAATAAATAATAAATACATGTAAGTAAAGTCATATTTGGTCATTTTTAAACTGAGAATAGAATGCTTACAGAAATTTTTAAATTTATTTAAATTAAGAATTAGTATTTTGTATTAATAAAATTCCAATGTTTGTCTTGCAAACCCTGCTCAATTTTCTATTTTAATGTTGCTTGATACATATATTCGAGTAAAAACCTTAAAATAAAGAGGGGTTAAAACTATAATAAATAAAACAATTAAACATATATTCTTCCATTTATTTATTAATTATTCTATCTTCTAAGCCTTTGTTTTTACCAGTGCAGGCTTTGTGGAAAAGTGTGAGAAAGTGGGTAAAAATTGGGAGGCGGTGGATATGAATGCCCTGCGAGCGGCAACTTAATGCAATTTCGCTCTGGCAGATTTCATTTGTGTGACAAATGGGGGGCGTGGCCATGCAAATCGCAAATAAAAAGAACTCATTAAAAGTTTATGCCACAAAGTTTGGCACCCACCGCCCAGCACCCACCACCCACCGCAATCCAATTCGGCCCAATCCTGAACTGCAAGTTTGGGCGAGGGGGCAACTGCCGCTGATTGCATTTATTTCTTATTTCTCGGCTTTTGTTTTTCGGCTGTTGTGGAATAGTTCTAAAGCGCTTCGGCCATAGTTTATGGAATAACTATCAATTGCGAGGCGGCCTACACTGAAAACTTTCGAGAGGGGCTTCTATTTGTAATGGATTTTCAAGTACTTAGTGGGTTTGAATGCAAACATTTACATAAAAATTGTTAAGTTGGTTTACTGTGCCATAAAATATAAGTTCGAGATTAATGTAATATACAAATGATGAAACACTCCCCTGGTATCCTGCTAATTCGAATAACATTACTTATTTGGAAACCCCATTATCAGCCGTACTTATCTCTGCCCTGTGATCAATCATTAAACATCGATAACCTGTAATTCGAGTGTCCGCTAACCGAATTATAGGTCACCTCTGAGTGGTTTGTTATCTGCCGCAAGTAAGTCCACCTAGTGATCCCAAAATGCCCGATATTTTTTCCACTGACAGTTGACAATTCCCTACACCAATAATCCAACAATAATAACCGAGGGGGCACGTGCGCCACGTTTCCCCGGTTCCCAGCGAGTTCAAAAAGTCAATTCGAATTAAACAACGCATTTGATGGCCATAAAAACGAGGGGGGCTGCATTTACTGGCCTGAGTCCGTGAAACCTGCATTGGTTCTGGGCCAAAAGCGAAACGTGGCCGGTTGCGGCCACTCCCCAAGACAGGTAAATAAAATTGAAATTATTCTGTGCAGTTGCGAGAGCGAAAATAATGAAAAATCAAGCAATCTAGAGAAAAAACTGGACTGAAACTTGAACACACACAGAAATTAGTCAGAGTGGACCTTGAAAAAAAAAGCCAGCAGAAAAAATCGCAAGCGGGCGGCGTTTCAATTAGCCGTCCTCCAGCGACTTGTCCGGCAATTAGGTGTGTTTTAGCCGGGCCAAAACGATTCTAATCGCCGGTGTTTTAACATAGATTTCGCCTTTTAGCCTTATTTGCCCGGCTTTTGTTTAACTTCAGCTCAGAGCACTTTTTTGTTGCCCGCTTGTCGGCTGTCATGTTGCCGGTGACATTAGCGGCGGTTCTGGGAGGAGAGCTGGCCACACACAACCGAGTCGCCCGAGTCGATCATACACCCAGATATGACAAATTTAATTAAGGTTAATTCTCAGTTCACCTTTTTTCTCTAGATTTTTTTTTTCAAGCCGCCCGCAGTTCTATGTGAACTGAACTTTTCTAGGCGGGAACAGTGGGATTGCAGGGTGATTGGAGGTAGTCAGGACTTAAAAAGGGAAAGCGTACACGTTTGAATTCTTGAAAGATCAGCTTCAATGGGTAAAATAGGTAAGGTTTGACTAAAATTCAAATATATACAATTTCTTAGTTATATCGCCATATTATAGGATGAGAATTTCCTATAAATTTCCCTAGGGTGTATTTTCCCTAATAACGATCATCGTTTCAAAGTTCCCTAGATTTCCCGCTAGGTGTTTCTGTTACTATAATTACCAGCCCGTCTACAGGGTGTTCACTATTTCATCTCAGAAATCGGAGAAACATTCTCAACTCTCGGCTTTATCTGAAATTGCCAATCGAATGCAATGCAAGGCAGTTCCCGGGAAGTCCCGGGGGAGGAAGGGCTGTGTGAAAAGGTCAAAGGCATTCGATTAACTTTAATTTGCGCCGCTCTTTTCGCGTCGTAGGAGTATATAGTATGTGCACTCCGATATATCCCCATTGTTCGGCGGCTGTTGATTTAGTTAGCGGAGCCGATGATGGCTCCATAGTTCAGGTGTGCCCATCGCAGGCGGCGTGAAAGCCAAACCTTCTCCGCGAGACTCTTTCCGGCTCTTCTCGGAGGAGGTGCTCCTAGCCGACTTACAATGGGCCCGAACTAAGCTTTGATTTATGCCAACTGCGGTCATGTCATAGTTCAGCCGAGCCATTGTTGCAATGTCAGAGGGGGCGGCATATTAACGGTAAGGCCAGCCCAGTGCCAAGCATTCCCAAAAATCGAGAATGTATATTTTATTGCCAGTGAAAATCTATAAATTTTGGTTTAATAAAATATACCTATAAAATAAAATTAATAAAGAAAAGGAGTGCCGTCTAAGACTGATTTTTATTTAAACCAAACACATGTAATTATTGGTTAATATCAACCTCGAAACGATCTCTGTTTTGGCCGGTTTTCTGCAAGCCAAGCACTAATTGCGGCTGTCGGAGGCACGCGTTGGCTGCAGCATGGAAATGTCACTGCCACAGGAGAACGGCTTGGCCAGAAAATTTGGCCAAATTGATAGCCAAATTTGGCGGCCAGGTGACGGGGCCTGCCAGCAGCCAAGTGGGCGTGGTGCAGGCGCTCATAAAAAATACACAAAACCAATGCCGTTCGAGAGACTCGGACTCGGAGTCTGTCAGTTAGTTGAAATTAATTCGCACAGCCTGGCACAATAATTTACGGTCTCTCCCCCCAGAACCGAGTAATTGAGGTGGACCGGAGATGTGGGCAGGTTTTCGGCTGCAACTTTTCATATGCCCATTGCCCCGGCGCGTGACATATCACGAAATTCTGTTAACGGCTCTCGAAATAGTTGAGAATGCCTCGTCGAACTGGAAGCTGTCAATTAGTTGTAGGTACATCAGGCGAACACGTCTACCGAGACTGTGAAGCAAAACCTGTTTGAAGATGGCAAAATTGATCCCAAAATTGATGCGGAATTGAAATTGAAATAAAGTCTGTAATGGCGAATCTGCAAAATTAAAACAAGCCTCTGAGCTGTCAATTGGTTGGGATTATTAAGTCTTCTTGCTTTTATTTGTGAATTGAATTATATTTCTTGATTATTTTAATAATCTTTTCTAGGTTTAACTTATTCTTATTTCAATTCAAACAACCTTTGATCGATTGCACTTGCAGCTGGCACAGTGAATACCTGGTTTTTATCACATTTTTCTGGTTTTTAATTTCCCAATGCACATGTTCTTGGGTGGACAGGCCAGCTCGTTAATTACAGACCGCCAGCTACTCGGTTTCGCTCAGATTTTCAGCTGGGCTGCTCACAAATCTTGTCAACGGCGATGGCGATGCAGCGATGCAAATATCTACGCAGCATGCAACTTGCAGTCATCTGGGCCTGCGTCGGCGAGATTCATTTCTCATTTGATCTTTATCGCTCGGCGACATGCAAGGCCTGCTGCTCCTCGTGCTCCTCCTGCCCCCGACGTACCTGATATCCATACTGATTGCAATCGAGATTGGCTTTTATCATGCGGCCGCCCGGCTTTTTAGTGCGACTTTGTGGCCTGGAAAACTGCGACATTTCAAGGCTTTCTAGCCGCGCCCTTGCCAAATTATTGCTGTGAATATTTGGTAATTTTTTCAGCTTTAAATTTACAAATTTTGGAATTGGAATTATATGATTTCTCATAGAGAAAAAATAAAGGACTTTTGAAAATATAAGAGCAATATATATAAAAGAAAGACCTCTCATTCTTAGCCACTATTAACATCTATTCATCATCATTTAATCAAATCTAAAATAAACCTAAAGCTATATATTTTTCAATGGGCTTTTGGAAATTTGGACCACGCACAGTTCAGACACCTTGCCGGGAATTTTCTTAGCCACAGCTAGACTTTTGGCCCTGACAATTTAAGCAGGGACAATGGATGGGTGTAAATCATGTTTGCATTGCTCGCTGTCTATCTGCCTCGCCGCCTGCCTGTCCGTCTGTCTGTCTGGTGTTGGCTTTTGGCTCAGACTTCACTTGACTTTACTTGACTTGTGGTCAATGGCTTGTACATAATGGCTGCCCCGGACAACAACAACACCATCAACTACAGCCATAGCAATAGCGAGCGGCTCTTTGGGGCATTTGCAAACAATGACATTATGCTGACGTTTATTAATCGCATTTGCGAAATTAATGTCGTGACATTTTCGGTTTAATGTAGTTGTAATAAATAAAAGTGCCGTTTACCGAAAGACCAAAACAAAATAAATAAATATGTATGATACAAAAAATCAATACAATAGTCGAGGAGACAGGCGGCAGACACTACAGTCCGCAGCTTGTTGCCACTGTTCCAGATTACGTAACGCCAATTTGCATATAATAAATGAGCCCAAAGGTGGCTACCGAATTTATTTAGTTGCTGTTAAAGCCGAATGAAAGGTGATTTAGAATTTATGGTGTAAAAAGAAGTATAAGGAGATAAAAAATGAACAATTTCTATGAAATCTCTTTATTTCTCGACTCATTAGAATAATTTTCTGAAATCAAAATATACATTTAAATATTATCTAATTCCTTCAGTACAGTTATTTTTTGTATCCTTTTTTATCTAGTATAAGCAATAGTGCCCTAATGGAGAAGGCATCGGCCTGCTAAGCCGGGGATTGTGGGTTCGAGTCCCAACTGGGGTAAAGAAGTAGTATTTTTTATTAATACTTGTTCAATTTATTATAATAACAATAATATAATAATAATAATCATATACAAAATATTTATTTAAATGATATGTTAAATGTTCTTTAATTAGAGATTGAGATTAATAATTTTATTATTAACATCTATCGCAAGTTTAT
>JAEIIH010025160.1:0-13986 GCA_018904745.1 Drosophila orosa
TTAAATTATAAAATGTTGTAATCACTTTATTTATACTTTAACAGATATTATTTTAATTAATTTATGAACAGTGGTAAATTTTCCCGCCGCATTTTTTAATTCTCTTGGCAATCCAGGTTGACATCATTATTCTTGGCACTTGGCCGAGTTTTGGTCGCCGAAAATTAACACTTAGTGACTTACAGATTAGACACAAACTCGAAGTGCTGCCAATTGTGTTGCCAAGTGTGTGAACACGATTAAGCTTTAATCAGTTTATTACCTTTAAAGAGTATTCTGAATTTTTTATAGTCGTGTTTAGCTTAATAATAATGCCTTCGGTCGAACCGAAAAAGATCCATCCTGGAGTTTACATAAAATCTATATGTTGGAGTTATACTACATATATACATATGTATATCCTACCTACTACACGTATATTGACGACGCCCTCCAAATTACATTTTGCTTAATTAAAATGTGCTCAACCTTTATTGTATAAAACTCTCTGTTTATCAGAGATAACAGATAAAATAGTATGGCAAAAAGAAATGTCGGATTTTGTATCATCCCTTATGGGAAATGTCGTGAAAAACTAATTTGTCCTGCATCGCCAATTCTCATCCTAGATGTGGCTCCATTTCACTGTTGGTTATAATTGCTGAAGGGTTGCTGGTCCTTGTTCGTGTTGTGATTGGGATTGTCACGGCAACTGCAATGGACACACATGTTGGGCAGACACAGATATGGCGTTATCGTTGCTTGGCAAAATCAGAGGGTCAAAGCCACGTTCTGGACTTCCTCGCTGTTTTTTACTTCAGCTTTTTGTGACTGCCTTCAAAATTCGCGTGTTGTTAGAATTTCACTTTAGTTACAACCCGCGGCAAGACAATTGTTGCCCTTCTCTCAACGATTTCTCCTTCAATTACAGAAGGATTTTAACGTTGTTTCGCTA
The DNA here is from genome assembly GCA_018904745.1 of Drosophila orosa. NCBI lineage: Eukaryota > Metazoa > Arthropoda > Insecta > Diptera > Drosophilidae > Drosophila > Drosophila orosa. The sequence continues at coordinate 935 of JAEIIH010025160.1, forward strand.
TATTTGTCCAGGTTTGGTTTTACACAGACAGTGTAGTGTGTATTAACTGAAATTATTATGTATTTCACCAGCGGTCAGAGAGTAGCAGCCTAGGAACACACATTGATTACAACGCTTCTTCAAAATTATTTATGCCTGCTTTTAATCATAACATCTAAAATGAAATGATATTAAAGCCTGTAATAATAATAATAATAATAATAATAATAATAATAATAATAATAATAATAAATCAACATCATTAAGTCAGCAGTATTTTTCTTTTTCAATAGCTTAGGATGGTTTAAAAAATTCATTTGAAAATTATTATCCTTGCCTACGATTTTCTGCTGGCTGGCCTTCTATCTATCACTCACTAATCTGTCACGTAAATGTGTAACGTTCCCTTGATGAAAATGAGAATGATGAACCAGCATTTATATTTATTTATTCTGCACACAATATATGTATGTATATCTATATATATAAAGCTTTCCATTATGTTATGTAAAGCAAAAACCAAAAAATAAAATCTAATCCAACCAGGCAGAAAGAGAAAAGGGCGGAGGCGGTGTGCAGTACAGCAACAGAGAATCAATTTAATTTTACAATATCCGTTTTATACCTGAGACCGGCGACGTGACCAATTTACGCAAGTAAGAAATATTTTTTTATTTATTTTGCAGGGAAATCAACATTCGCTCGGCGGTTGGCTGACGAGAGACAAATATAAAACTGAACAAAGAAGCAACAACATCTGTGCCTTGTAATAATAGGCGTTTAAAAATAATTAAGTAATAATTTGGTCTCGTTTTTATGTCTCCTTAGGTTGTCCTGGACTTCATTTTATGGGCTTTCTCGTTGGACTAATGATTAATGGTAATCTTTCATCAATAAGTCAGACAATTGTAGGCCAAAAAACACCGGAAAAATGATTAAAAACAAAGCAAGAAAATCGGATATCGATTTTGTTTTGTACTTAACAAGGAAAACTGTCAAAGAAGGTAATTATAAATAAGTATAAAGGCATAGGGCCTCGTAGGCCAGTAACTGTAGGAAAATTCCTGACGATGCCATCAGTAAAGTCTGCTTCGAGCTTCCTTCCATCTCAATTAACGTGCATCCAGTATGTCACTTCACTCCTTTTGTATCTTCCATCGTCTAATCAGCGCCTTTGTTGCCACTTTCACTTGTGCTGCTCCTTTCTGTTTCGGGGATCAGTCGGATGCACTCCGGCAAAGATGTTCTCGATGGCTCTCCAGCACACTCAGGCCCCCCAGCCAGCGAAGGTGAGTCGAGGGGTGGATTGCAGCCCCATTTAAGGGCTGTTAGCCCCCATTCATCCCGACATCAGCATCCGCCATCCCCTGGCCTTTTTCGCCTATTTTGCACCTTCTTCCCGGCACTCGACTTCGCTGCTGGCAGGGAGACAATGTCAAAAATTCATAATTGAACAGTTTCAGCCATCGAAGGGAAGTGGAAGGAGAAAGGGAATATGCATGACTATATGCAGATGCGGTGTATGTGCCGGCCAAGTGCTTTTGGGAAGAGCATTTGGCCAACTGAAAATCTTCGTCGTTAATAATTCAAGAGCTTTTAATGCCATGAATATTCATCAAATTTTGAGCATGATTTGATTTTATTGCGTATTTCCTATGACGTGGCAAAACGCAACACCCCCGTCTGGAATGGGTTAACTGGGAACAAAGAGATAGTACATTTAGCCCTTTATGCCTAACGGAAGATGGTAGGAATAAATTGGTTATATTTTTAATGGATTCGTTGTAATGCGGTGCCTCTGGCGATGTCACGATATAAGCGTAGAGTGTTGCAAGTGGATTTATTGGACAGATTTGTTTAAGAACAAAGAGAAGGAAGTCTGCATTTTCCATACTCTTGCAACTCTAAAAAATTGTATTTAAAGTAAATTTGAAATTTTATTAGGGCTTGTCTAAATGCCTTTTTGTTTTGTTTTCAATGTTGTCTTTTAGGAAGCTTTCCTGATATATACAAAATAATTCATCGAATAAATTTGCTTTTATAACTTACAACTTATAATATTGTTTATATAAGCTTATGAATTAATTAAATGATGTTCAAATACTGCACAAATTCTTTTTTCAAATCAATTTAATATACCTAAATAAAAAAGCCCTGCTAAACTTGGCTAGGAGGCGGTGCAGCCCTGTAAACCCGTCATTTTATGGCCTCACGTGGGTGTCTGTTTTGTAGCCAGCAGGTCAAACAATGTAATGTCCAATTCCAGCCAAAAGCCGTTCCGGCAAGGACATTTTTATTTTGAAAGCTTCCTGTTCGGCGCTTCGTAAACTTAGCTGAAAATGCATAAAATATATCGATAGGTGGGTGCGTATCGACTTTCTGAATATCAAATCGGGATAAGCGGAACAAAAAGTAACTGCCTGAACCTCATTCGGCTAATCACTCTGATTAATTTGCGTATTCAGTTCAGGCCCATTAAATGGCTATTTGCTTATCAATTCCGTGTCAACCTACCGACTGTCGCTGTGACCCTTGACACTCACTCATCAATGGCTGCCTGTTGTTTGGGGCAGAGTCAAGTCAAGTTTCGGCCCGGCCTTAAAGCCCATCCATGCATGGGATACGTGAGCAAAGTCAAAATGTCACCAACTCCGGTGCAGAGCGAAGGACTTCGTCAAATGAAATCAAATGATTTGTCGTGCAACTGATTTATGTTTAATTTATAGAGCATACTCCAAGGGGTAAGGCCTGACCGGCATGCAAATAAATTTCGAGCAGACCCAATCCGATGAAGACATAAACTCAACTGACACTGAGCGGCGGGGCGCACGAGGCCCCGGCTTCAGAGGAAAATTCGGGGTAAAAGAGAGAATATGCTGGCAAAAGAGCGCCGTCTGAGAGCTGAATTTGGAGAGCTGCGGAGCGGCGTTGACCAAGTTTCTGCTTGCGGTAGGCCAAAGCACAGACTCCGGAAATGGCGCTGCGGAGAAAGCCAGAAACTGGAGCAACAGCACGCGAACCGAACTCAGTTGCCGGCTCGGGGAAATTTCCGTATAAGAGTTCTTTGGGACTTTTTGTGTGAAGGGAAGGCAAGGCTTTTCAGAATAGGCATAAATGTATAAGACTTGAGTATTGTATTTGGGTAATAGGAAATACAAGACTTTATAATTCCAGAAGATCTGTTTAAATTCCTTCTGGGGACACAGACTCCTTCAATATTGTTGAATCTACGTTTAAAATACATCATTATTTCTGTCAGTATATTCCCATATGCATTTCACTGAACACATAAGAGGAAACACAAGTATAAACGCTTCTAATTCGAAAACCAATAGATACGCCCACCCTTCTTCCCTTCAGCCAAACAGCATAAAAATCAAATGGAATACGAACGTCCTTGGTGCGACTGGTGGGAGGTAAGGCAAATCAACAGTGCCAAATTCGATTGCAAATAGTGAAACACATTGTTCTCGAGTCTCGCTGTTTCGTTGACAATTTTTTAGTTTTTATTATTTTTCGCCTCGTTTCGGGGAAAGACAGGAGATGCCGTGGCAAGGGGGAAAGTGTTGAGGAGATGCCGACGGAGGGAGAGAGTGTGAGCTGGCGAAACGTCGACGACACAGTGGGAATTTATTGAAAATGCTTCGATTTATGCTTAGTGCGATATTTGCATTTTGGCTGACGAACGGAGCGGCAACGAATGCAACAGAAATATGTTTTCAGCTCGAAATGTATCTTTTGTAGGAAGGCGAATGGGGGGATTCGACAGGAGGCGACTAGCTGGATATAGCAAAAACAGGTAGAGGATGTCACTGGGGTAATACTTTTGTCTGAGATGACAAAATTGATAAAACCTTGAGCTATTCATTTCAATCGAGCAATTCTAGTTATCCAAAAATGGGCTTAAGCTCAAAACAGAGATAATCGCGATGTATTTGTGGATATTTTACTATAGTTTACATTTTTTTGACAATTAAACAGATGCTACCTAACAGTTAAACAACTCTTTTTGGCTTGTTTGTCAAGTTTTAATTGGTACATAATACAAAATATGTTCTTAATAGTTTTAGAATTTTATTATTCCGATTTCAATCTTGAATATTAATATATACTTTACAAACTTAAAAATGTATTCATTTTCAAAGTTAATGGCTATACTAATAACTTACCAGTTTTTTTACATGCAACTATTATAATTCTTTAACCGATTACCACTTTAATATTTTTAAAGAATTTTACAGAGACACCGAGCATCATCAGCTTTAATCATGTCTTGCAGGTACATTATACATTTTAAATTTTGTTAGTAATAAAATATATCTGAAATACTTCCTATTTAAGCATGTAAAGGCCAGAAAACTCAGTTATCACGTCCGTAAAAATCCATTCGGCTTTGCGGCTTCTAGAATTGAATGTAAGAGATGCCGCAAACAAATGCAGTTGTCACACACCACATACATATGGGCAGACCGCGAAAAGCCGGAAAATGGAAAATTGAACTGGCGTGCGGAAAAAAGGTCAGGTCCTGCAGCTTGCTTCTGGCCAAGGAACCGCCTTTAATCTTCTTAAGTGAGACAGTCCTCGAATAGAGCACAGCTGTTGCTGTGCAGTGGACGACTGTCATCAGCGCGAATGTGAATGTGAGTTGGTAATAAACTAGGCCAAGGAGGCAACAAGTCAAGGGGCTTTCGAATTGCTCTGTTCTGGCCAATTCTCCGAGCTTGCTAATGCTATTCACAGAGCGTTGGCGGATAGGAGAATGAGCTTATTTCTGATTTCCTTGAAGGGAATTTAAGGTATGTATTTGATTGATTACCACGAATTTGCCATACAACTTTCTCGACTATTTCAGGAAATTCGCTCGGCCTCCCCTGGGAATCATCAGCACACCATTTACCGTCTTCTCTTATTTCATTCTTTAGCAAGTCGAATGCGTTTGGGTTTCTGCTGGCAAATTGGCATTGGATGAAGACTCATCTTGAGATACTCCTTTCCCTTAGCTCTGTGGGGTAGATTGGTTTCGTGTGAATGGCAGCCACTGCAATCATTATGTTTTATTTTGAAAATCATCTGATAATGACATTGATTTATATTTTTTTATTATTAAAAATAATTGAAATTGAGTAATATTGTATCAATGATAATTATTCACTGAATGGACATTAATGTGAGCTGAACAGATATTCGCAAAACTATTATTTTCAAATAGTAGTAAAGATATCATAATATTATAATAGCTCTAGCCTTTTGTCACACGTTTTGATAATATAATTGATGGGTTAGACTTAGATTACTTATAATCCAGAGCTTGGGTTTTAAAATTTAATTTTAGCTTTAACCTTTTTTTGAAATATTCCTAATGATATCATGTCCATAACTTCTACCTCTTTACGTCCATTAAGATTAAGCAAGGACTGGATGAACGGTATTCCCGGTTTTATCCTTTACGGCTGTGGGTTTCGTCTCAGGTAGCCTCAGCTTTGCATGGGCTTGGCCAGCAATGAGAGCAGTGAATGTAATTACTTTAATGCGACCATTTGCCGCTTTAGTTGCTGATGTAGCTGCAGCTGCTGCGAGTTGCTGCTTGGCCGAGATAAAGATAAACTTTTGCAATTACAACGAGAGGCGAGAGTGAACGGGCCAGGAACGAGCCACGCCGCGTGGGGATAAGGGGCGTAACCCGATAACATCGAATCGAGTTTACTTTTGTGCGTTTCCCATTGGCATTGGCTAATTAGCTCCCACTCTTCCCCAGCCCCCGATGCGCTCAAATAACTTAAAGACCATGCTCAACTTAAATTATGATCGCCCAAATGGACTCTGCAGGGAGAGGCCTTTAAAAAGTTTCCAGCAACTCGCAAGCGTTGAAAATTGCGCCGTTAACATATGCAGAGCACAGAGAAAAAAGCCAAGCGGAGAAAACTGTGCTCCGACTTAGGTTGTCCCGTCTAAATAAACTTTTGATGACTTTTTGAAAGTTTTACGGTTCACCAGAAGTAGCAGGCAAATTACACGGCCCAGCCTACTCGCCAACAATAAGCGGGGAAAGTACATCCACTTCCGGAACGAGCCGCAGCTACAGAAAGATATAAAGTTGGGACCCACTTCACCCCTCGTCTTAATTGTATCGGATCTTTGACCCCGAGCAAGTGGGTTTAACAAATGAGCGAAAGCTGCTACTAATTTGGCTAAAACTTAGGAAATCTGAATGTAATCAGGCAAGTGTGGGTGTATATTTGGTTCTAAGTCGTAAACGTAAATATTATGATTTATTATTTACACAAATATTTGATGCTACCATCGAGAAATCTGCCCCAAGGCCACTGGCTTGCTTGGGAGAATGCAAAGAATTATAATTTACAGGTTATCCATTTAGACGAACAAATAAATTAACAATTTTAATATAATTTCTTAGGTAAATAAATACGCCTAATAGAAACACAAAATAAAAATGTATTGAAACAATACCCTACTACCTAAAACATAATTAAATAATTAATATGGACCCCATGTTTTAAGAAAACAAGACATTAAATCATCATAAATCATCACATTTATCTAACTACGTTCCTTTCTAGCTATCAAAGCCTCGAAATATACTCAAATACAGAGTTGATGAACACAAATCCAGATTTAGTTACCTTTTTTCAATATTCCGCCCAAATATGTAGATATGGTCCGGGTCTAAGCCGCAGTCCGAAAAGCAACCGGCATACAGAAGATAAACCCTCACCGCAGAGTCACATGCAAAAATTCGTGGGCAATTCGCTGTTTTTTGCCTGCTCCTGCTGCCCAGTGGCCAACCAAACATTTTGTTTGTGCAAAAATTTGTGTGATTTCCCCACGGAAATTGATGATGGTGTTTGCTGAGTCGCAAACGTGTTGCCGGAGTTAAGCGGGGAGCAGTTGGGCCGAGGCAGCGACAGTCCAGGGCCCACCTACAGTGAATTTGTCATTTCCAGTTCTAAACGTGCGGACAAACACTGAATCAGTCGGGCTCGTGGGGGCGGGCTTAGTGGAGTCCAGGAGGGATGCAGGGAGGTATCGCAGAAGGATGTGGAACCCGAGTCAAGGCGTGCCAATGGCGATCGAGTGTGCGTTGCTTCTAGAGATGCCTGCGTGATGGGGATTAGCTTTTTAATAAATTAGGAACTGATGACAGCACGCTTTTTGATTGTATAGTTATTTTAATCTTATAAAATCAACTGTACGATTAATCGTTAAAATTAATCATTAAAATGTTTTCCAACCCCGATTCTGCGAGTTCAATATCAATAATGATTTTGAAACACATAAATCGCTCCTATACATTTTAGAATGATCTTAGTTTGTTCTTCAATGAAACCACTATCAATTTCAAGCTCAAGAGAAGCATTAAATGCATACAAAACTAAAGAATCTTATAAAATTATTAACCTAGCCAGTATCCATGAAGAAGGATCACACATTGTAAACATTCTAATGGTATCCATGCCGCGTGAGTCACGCTCGCAGCTGGTGAATTTGTTGGCACGGCTGTCAGCAGCCATGACAACGGCCAGGAGCCTGGACTCCACTCGAGGACAGGAGCATGGTGCGTGTCGCTTTAACAACCCGGAAGTTACATGCGATGTAATGAAAAACGACAGGGCGGAAATCGCAGTGGGCTGCCGGGGTCCCAGCCCAGCTCGGAATCAGGGCCTGGGACTGGCCCGATCCGAATGAGTTTGCTTTAACGCTGCTGGTATTTATAGACAATTGGTTCGTGATTGTTGACAGCGCTCAGCGTTGCGCTGAACTCTCCATGGACCTGGCCATCGTCCACCATCGGCCATCGCAGCTCCCATCCACTCCACTCGACTGGCTATTTTTTGCATGCCTCATAAAAATGAAACGAAATATCCAACTGGCTGTGGACAGAAGCTGGCTCGGAGCACAAGAGCCGGTTCAAGTGAGTGGGTTTGTGCACTGCATGCAGGAAATAACGGCCAGTTGGCCATTTAGGCAATTGAATTAGGCCCTGCAGCCCAGGGATAAATCAGGGAAATATGCTGCTGATTTTTGTTGAATGTTCGCATGCAACATGATCCATTTTCCAACGCTTAAAGCCAAAAAGCAAAAGCTGGTCTTTAGAAAACTATTGTTTTTAGATTGTCTGGTTTTTTTTTTTGTTCTTTTCTAGCTTTTCATAGATATACCTTAAGAAAAATGTGTGTGCTTTATATACATATGTATATATATTATCTTTTTCCTACATTTTAGTCATCGAACGACAATGAAGCCGTTTAAACTCAATATCAAATATTAAAGGTAAACCAACCCCAGGAAAAAAAAACAAAAAAAAAAAACACAGCAGGCCGCCATACATCATTTTAATTCTAGTAACTTGTTCAAAATTCTGGGAGCCACAATAAATTTGTACTATTTATAAATTTGTTCGTTTTCATTGGCAAACTATTATGGCAGAGAATATTGAAACTTTAGAAATGAAAACCGTGGAGGAGGATATTGAATCCCTTCAGTACATCAGCAGCAGTTCCCTCGAAGCAGAAAATCCTATGAATTTGGAACTGGAGCAAATAGTGAATAATACTTTAGATCATATTCAATCTATTTCCCGTTGTAGTGACTTAAATGTGAATGATATCATTGACTTGATAATGCCCAAGATTAAATGCGAACTCTTCTTAAGCGACAAGCTCATCAACGACATAACGTACATGAAGGATTCCTTAAATACTTATATGCAACAAATGCAAACGGTCGATCAAGACATTGCTCATATATATCTGGATTTGCATAATATATACAGGAGACTTGACCGATCCGATGATGGCAGCCGAAGGTTGAGCAGTGAAGACTGGGAAAAGTTATCAAAGCGCGCCCAAGAATCCGAGGAGTTGCAGAAGAGATCTCGTCACTATTTGACAAATGATGCCAAGCAGTTGAGTGCCATGCTCGTGGAGCCACCTCAGGATTCCAACGTAAGCCTCGATTAAAGATAGGTTCTAGGGGCTTAGGAAACCGCTTAGAAACCGCAAAACTATGCATTCACAGATTACTAACTACAAATCAAGCGCTGCAAAACTCAAAATAAAATGATGTACAAATTAAGGCAATTGCATTCGTTTTTTCTGGTTGACTATGTATTTACGGCTGGGGTAGCAGGATTAAGTGTTACTTGTTATAATCGCATTGAAGTTTGCGACCTTTCCTTTGCTTTAAAATATTTTCAGAATTATTTACTATACTTTATTTATTTGCTAATGAAATTTAATAATGAAGAATTAAGAATTTAATGGGTAACACAATATCCCTATTACCTTAAGTTAAGCTGGATTAACCTGAACCTCTCTATTTCATTCTTTTCAATTGCCAATTTTTCCTGCTTGGCTTTTTCTTTTTTTGTATATTTTGTTTTGTTTGTTCGAGTGCTTTGTAAACAAAGCAAAGTGCAAATTTATGTGGTAAGCCACTTGAAATCGAACATTTTTCCCATCAGAGGAGGTGCCCTGAATGCAAAGCTTTGATTGTTACTCAAAATGTACCTTGAACTGTATCTGTATCTCACCGTTCATCCTGCCCGAATCCGAGTCCGCAAGTGTTTTGCGAATGTAAATGTAAATGTTGGCAAAGTGGCAAGTCAGGTGGCTGCTGGATGTTACACTCTTCCATGCCATTAGCCTCAAGTTAAAGCTTTGACTGAGCTGATGATTGTTAAAATCGACATTTGCATTTGAGTTTGGACTGACAAGATACACGCTGGCAAGCAAGGGATTTCTTTGAGTCATTTGAGTATATAAATGGAATATTAAAGGTGGCCACTTTGGGATTATAAAGCACTGATTATAGTTATACAGTGATGATGAGAATAAATATAGCTTATAATACTATTATACAAATAGGTTAAACAGTGCTAATTGTAAGTATTTGCTATTTTATGGTATAAAATATTTATATTAATACTTGTATTAATGTCAGCATACTGCTTTTCTATATATTACATTGTTAGTGAGTGTCACTCGTGTATTCTCCTGGCTCTGACAATCCCTTAACAATTTAACATATGAAGACATTGATATCCTCATCGCTTGTTGTCATTGTTTTGCCCAAACGGGGTGAATTCGATTATCATCAATCGGAGTGTGGTAGTTCCTAATTGATTTGAGCAAACGCTGCAAACGAGATTAATTGATGAGTGGGAAACCAGAGCCGTGCCAAAGCCCAAGCCCCTGTGCCGGACATTTCAAGTTGCGTCCTCCTTCCAGGATTGCTCGAGTATTGTCTTTTTTACTGCATGAAGTTGTGTGCACTCAAAATAATAGAGCACGGCAGGACAGAGCGCAAATAAGACCCAGGACAAAACACAACTGGAAACTCGGAACCTCAGGAGGCAGGAGGCGGGTGGCGGGTGGCAGGAGGAGCCGAGGACCTCTGACTGCTGCAGCCTGTGTAATGGCAGCGTTTACTCAATTTTAGTACGTAGTAAACGTATTTCTTTTATAGCCCCGTAGGTTATTTGTGCATCGCTCTGACTCGCTAGTACGCTAGTACGCTCGTCTACATTCCGGGATGCGAGCGCACTCAGACAAACAATTCAGAAAAGATATATATCCCTGACACAATAAACGAAGTTCGTTTCCTGAGTGGCCATTTTACTGCGAGGCCTTTCACTTGGAGTATCCAGGAGTGGCAGCCCCCTCCTGTCCACTGGCTCCTGGCTCCTGGCTCCCGCCCCCGTCGTCCACCACTAACCACTCAACCCCTATCTTGGGGCCAGAACTAAGCAAATATTCGCACACAAATATGATGAAGTATCGGGGGCCTGGGTGTGTTTGTATTCCTGCTTCTGGTTTGCTTTTAATTGCTTTCAAGTAAACAGAATGCCCCTTGGTAAATGGGAACATAAATATAATTGCCAGGTTGGCTCGCATTCGCATTCTCAGTCGCATTCCCATCCGACTTGCTTTAAAATCTCCACTCTCGAGGCCATATGTGACGTGGCGAAACATTTGTTTGCCCAGCTTCCGCCCACTTAGCCGTGGGCTTGCTTGTGCTTAGCAGTGCCGAAGGTGTTATTTAATTTAATGTCCTGATTTGACAGATTACATATTTACCGCTCTGTGGTCGCTGTTGTTGAGGCATTTGATTCGACAGCTCAGCACAATTTGGCGCAAATCGAATTAAACTCAACAGAACCGTGATTCTCGGTCTGACATTCATGAATGCATATTTGAGTAACGTATTATACGCTGGAATTAAATTTTGTTTGATATATAAATACATATAATGCCAGCTGCAAAACTTAAGCTAAATGTACAGACTACAAGTTAATACTGCCTATAATAAGATCTAAGTTTTAAAAAAATATGTTTAATAAGTCCTTTGATTAAATTGTTACAAATATTTGTTGGCAATGTCAGCTCTCAGATAATCATACATTATTAGCTGGCCACGAAAACATGTAGGAACGAGTGGGTAATTCCATTTGAAATCATTTACATTTCATTTTGTTCAATTTTAAATGTATTTCATGTATTCTAGTGTTCACATAATGTAAATAATTTTTTTTTATTTTTTGCATTGTGATATTTGCATAAATTCCAAAATCAACCCGTAGTATGCATTATATTCTTTGTTTTTTTTTTTTTTTTGCATACTTTTTTGCATTTGCCTGGGATTTACGAGAGGGTTGGTCAAGTGGCAGCTGCATTAGGCCATAAATTTGCCAAAAAGTAAACAGTAAACATTTTATTGTTGCCTTTCAATGCGCAGCCGACTGCCCCTCCGTTCAACTGTTTTAAATAATTATTTAACATTTTACATTGTTTAGCTCGCGTTTTCCGTGTCGCCATGCGGGTGTGCCCGATGCGACGCGTCGGGGGAGGCTTTTGTTTGTTGTAAAGATTTGCACGATTTGCATTTGTGCCAAAACGATTCATGAATGATTCATGTGCGCCAGACCAGAAGCAGATGTCGACAATACTCATCCCACTTCGATTTATGCATCGGGCACGTGCCAACGGTTTAGCGGTGCTGACGGTGGAACTTTAAAAGGATTTCAAATGTCGGAACAAATTTTCACGGATAGTTGAAATGAGTTTAAAGGTTTTAAGTTGCTTCCCTGGAACTTGTTTGTTAGACCTCCTAATTTACCAAAATAGATAAATAGATAAAAAAGAAGTCACTATGATGTTTAAGAATCAAGAATGAATACATTTATTATTTAGTAGCAGTAGTTCCTGGAAGAATTAATAAATATCTTAGAATATGTACAGAATCCTTACTATTACATATAAATATGGAATAAAGCATGCAAGCAATTTTGCATCTATTCTGTACAGTTCAAATATTGTGGCAATATATCCGCTGTTCAACGCCATTATCTTAAGAATTTTCTATGAAATATTTATTACCAAGTCTATTACCCATGCATACTCCCGGCCCTGCAAATGCCAAGTTGAGATGAAGCCTGCTGACAGCCAATTGCGCCAGTCAGCTTCGGCAAATGCAAATTTAATGGTCTATGAAAAAAGGTAGCCAGGCAAATGCTTTTAACCACATCCGCTGCCATTAGCTCACCGTCGGATCCGTTGCTAAACAACAGAAGCGACGGAAAATGGAGAAACCTGAATAACAATGGAAAATGACGGCATTGGAAATGCGAAAATCAATGCGCATTAGTGGACGGTGTTATTTCATCTTGTTCTACCTGAGAATTGGAAGTACAGCGGAGCATCCTCTCGTCCTTGCGATCAGCGCACAGCGCACAACTTTCATAACTTTAAAGTTTTACATTTACATTTTACACTTTACATGGAAAGTTACAGTTTTACATTCACAGTTAAGCATTTTCATCTCTATTTAACGTACGTTTATATGGCAGCTATATGATATAGTAGTCCGATTTTCATAAAATTAAAATCAAAATTCTTAAATAATACATACGGGCCATTTCTTAAATTATATGAAAATAAGTTGAAAATTAACAAAGTTAAAATTTTTCTAAAATTGTTTTCGATCGGTTCTATGGGAGCTATATGATATAGTCGTCCGATCCGGTCCGTTCCGACATATATAGCAGTGAGAGTATA
>JAEIIH010025183.1:0-24952 GCA_018904745.1 Drosophila orosa
ACAAGAAAAAACTTAATTTTAAATTGCATTTACCTCATTGATATGAAATAAAAACAACACACAATAAAACAATACAAATAATACAAAAACAAAAAAAAATATATAAATTAGAATATGCGAATTGACAACTTTTTTGGCCTAGAACCACCATGGGGGTGGCTTGCGCACGTAGTCTCCGACATTTAAGTAGTCCTGCTGAACGTTGCCCTGACTCAGAAAGGTGTCTCCCGTTTCCGAGTATCCGAGGAGCGTATCGTCCGTCCCGTAATCATTCTGCGTGTATTCAGCATTTACTAGGGAACTCATCACGTCGAAGACGAGGACAAGTCCGAGTCCGAGTCCGAGGACAATTCTACGAAATTTTGCGAGCTTCATGATAGGTATGCCTTGGGTTCGGAGTGAGTGGAGAAAGTGGTCTGCTGCGGCCTTATATACGTGTGCAGCCAACCGAAAAATGATACCAGAATCCAGGTGTTTTGCCGGGTATTTTCTGCCGGAGTTGTTTCGCTTTTAGCACAATTAAAATTTGGGCTGTGTTTGCCCCACTTGAGCTGGTCAGGGTCTCACTTTCTGCCGCAGATAGAGCCCCTGAAATTAGAGTCCGATGTTTGCTCGGCTGAGCTGTGCGTGTTGTGTTTTCGCTTTTCTCCAGCGCTTATTGATTTCCTGGTGAAAAGTTGTTGTTTCTGCCAATTAGCTGGCTAAAGAGTTGCCATGCCGCAGCATTAAAATCGAAATTGAAATCGAAAATGAAAACGAAAACGAAAACGAAAACAAAAACGTCGCAGCCATGTCGTCTAGTGTCGAGTTTTTGCATCGCCTTGCCGCAATTAGTTATCAATTAAATACTATTTAAATCAGCTTCTTCCTCTTCCAGGCGGCCTCTGGTTAATGGTATCCTAATCTGGGAAGGTGGGTAACTCATTTGGCCTTAACTCTGAGGGAGACTCTGATTGGTGAATTTCATTCTGGCTAAGTCAGAAATATACACTGATTCAATTCACATGAGCCCCGTGGATAGAAGGGACTGAAGTTCAAGGTCTCAGCTTGGAAAGCTTCGAGTTACAGATGCCGGAGCGTGTAGGAAGTGGCTGAACTCGTCCAGGGGTAGCACAGCCATCGATGGGGGGGCTCCAACGCTCATCGTGGCGAAACGATCCACTCTGATCGGACACTCCCTGCTGCTTTTCGAGTGTAATAACTAATTAGTGTTTTATTCCAAGTCCGAATTCTATGTCTCTAATTATGCATAAAAACTGTGCCTTTGTCTTGGCCAATTAAAATATTAGCGATAGGAAAGCGCGGCAGCAACAACTTGTTTAATTATCAACTGAAGCTGAACACAGAACACAGAACACAGAGCTCGGCAGCAGCTAATTTCTGTTTGAACAACTGCTGCTAAACGGAGACCTAAGTGGGGTGGTGTTCTAAGTGTTACGCCGGAATTACCAGACGGATGGGTAGCTTTTGGCCAGGCCACAGCCGAAGTCGAGTCTTAGTCGGGCTAAACGACCGACCTTGCGATGGCCACGCTCTGCTTCCCGATTGCCATTGACGACAGCCGAAAACTGCACTCGCAAATTGGCCAATTGCAAATCGGAAACTGAGAAACTATAAGCGAAAAGTTACGCTTTGTTTTCTTCTCTACCTTTTCTTTCCTTTTTTGCAATTACGCATACGCCCCGGTGTCAAGGCTGGCAATGATTTGCTCTAAAAATGGATATAGAGTCGCAATGAATGTGCTTCCACCATTAAATTTGGCTGGACAGTGAGCCGGAGAGAAGGGCTAATTCATGATGGAAGCTGCGAGTACCCATTATGCTCGCTTAAAAGATTGCATAATTTCCTGAAAGAGTTAATTTCTTCAAACCTACACTAAGAACATAACTGTGCACTTAATGTTATATTTTTTAACAATAAAACGAGAAAGGAAGCTAACTTCGGTACACCGAAATGTGTATACCCATTCAGTTTTTAATTTGATTAAAAAGAATTGATCCATGCTGGTCAAAAGAAAAGAAAAACTAACAGGAGATACAAATACAATTTTGAAGAAAATATTTTAAAATCGTATTGCCAACTTTCATAACATCCAGCTATAATATATTAAATTAACACTATTATAGTTACAGCTTTACATTCACAGTTTTGCATTTTCCTCTCAATTTAACGTTCCTTATATGGCAGCTATGTGATATAATTGTCCGATTTTCATAAAATTAAAACCGAAACTCTAGATTAATACAAAATGGTCATTTCTTAAATTAATGCTAATATGTTGAAAACTGACAAAGTTATAATTTTTGTCCTAAAAATTTGCCTATCATTCCTATAGCTATATGATATAGTCGTCCGATGTACAAGTAAGTTTTTACAATGCTTTGGCTACCACTTATTTATGAAGTATACGTAAATAATATAATAATATAATGTACATCTTATGAACCCTAATAAGGGGTATTCGAATTATTCGAAAAGTGCAAATTGGCAAGCTGTTCGAGTGACTGAGTAACCCAACACACCCCGTTTTCGACGTTGGCCCTCTGCCCACCGGGCAAGGCTGAAACTGCTACCAATCCAATATCCAATGCATCCATTAATCAATCAATGCTAACATTTCACTTTGTGATCGGGTCGAAACAGATCGGATCGAATCAAAGCAAACAAATTGAAGCAAAGCCAAAACCACAAAGAAAAGAAAACCAAAAACAGAGGGCGAGCCCACGAAATCGCCGCTCATTTCTTAGGTTCCGATCGGAACCGGTTTAGCTCTGGTAAAATACATCGGCCGGGTTTCTTTATGGGTTATGTATATCTTACATCCAAAAAACTTCGACAAAAGTTGGCCCAAAGCTAGTGGTGGTGACTGTCTTGGACCTGCACAAAAAGCTCAGGAGCGAATGGATCGAGTATAAGCACTCAAAACTTGGGTAAACTTCTTGCCAACTTTAAGTATGATGTGCGTAAAATATAAATATATTTCCGCTGAGTTTTTGCACTTAAATATATATAAAAAAGAAAATAATTAAATTAAAAAAAATTGTTTCCCCAATTAATTTATGTTGAACCACCACGGATGGGGTGTGGGTTCATAGTCCTTCACGTTGATGTAATCGGGATTGGGTGGGTACGAAATCGACGACGAATAGGCGGCGAATCCCCGACTCTCCGGGCCCTCGGACCCTGGAGTACCACTACGCCTGCGGTTCCACCTCAGTCTTTTGCTGTTGGGCCGCTGCTTAGCAGAGTCCGGATTGTGGCTCCAGCCTCCTGTACTTTCCTGTACGCGGCGGCGCTCGAGTTCGTTGATTGCCTCCAAGAGCTGATCCAACTGCTGGCTGCTCTCCTCCAACTGGGGATCTGCCCTGCCAGCCGAAGCGAGAAGAATCGCCCCCAGAAGAGCGCAGGCATAGATAATCCACTGACTCGCCATAGTGCTGCCTCAATTTAAGCCGCCCTCAGCTGCCTGCCCGCACCTTTATATGCGCGTAGCTGTTGCTCGGTTGGCTCAGATAAACAGGTGAGACACATGCTGTGTGCATAGATTACTTAATGCATTAGGTACTTCGATGCTCGGTTCAATGCCGGACGAGACTTGACATCGTTTGGTTCTGTCTGGATACCCCACGCGTTACGTAACCTGATATGATATATAGTGTTGGCCCAATGTTTGCTCCCAGCACACAGCACCAGAAGCTATCGCAGCGAAAGATTAAGTGGAGTAATGTAAACACCGGCCGTGCTCAAGGTGAAGCACTCATAATCGGGAAAAGTTTAATTAAATTCCACGCTTAGTCAAGGAGTAAGCAAAAGTATGCAATGGAATATTTGATCATTTGCCGCAGCCCACTTTCAGGAAGTTCAATCTGCGGCCATCGGCACGGAACCACTCGAAGAAACAAAGCGTTCTTAAATATGTAATTAATTTATTTAAAAGCTAATTAAATTATTATTATACTTTCCCAAGGTCTCTCTGATTTTTATACCCTTGCGGGGTATTATAATATTAGTCAGAAGTTTGCAACGCAGTGAAGGAATCATTTCGATTCGGGATTCGACGGTGCTCAAGAAAATATATGATTTACAGGGTCGAAAATTACGCCTTCACTGCGGTTCGAATTTCTAACTATAATTATAAGACTCTGCGAGCGTATACAATAAAATAAATAATATTAGTATGTAAATTAATTATTATTTAACCTTAGTTCTGTTTTTTTACTTCTAACTAATCTATAATAATTAACTTAATTGTAATTAAATTGCTCGGTATGTTTTGAGGTGCTTTTAATATACATATGGCATTAAATAAAATTTAATTCCATTTGTCCCATTAGAAAAACGCCCTTAACTTAATTGTCTTGTTTTTCCTTTCGATTTTATTCAATATATAATTAAAAGTCGTTTTTGTTCATAATTGTATCTCAGAAAAAAAAATAATAATAAATGTATCTGCTATACACACACAATGGTGAAAGGGCGGAAGGGTGGAAGGTGGAAAGGGAAGGGGCCTAGGCAAGGTCTCGGGTCAGGAATATATATGGGACATATATAGTGGCATTTCGAGAGAGGGGCTGGGTGGTATTTGCATCCCAGTTACAATCCGGGGGCTTAGTGCTTAGTGGTCTAAGAGTGGCTGGGGTCTCCTCGCTTATCTCGCTCCGCGCCCGCGTTTCCGTTACCGCTTTCCGTTTTGGTGACTTCCTCGTGGCGCAAGGGATCTTACTTACATGGTATCTCATTATATCCGCGTTATCAGTAGTTTAATTAGTGTTATGTGTACAAAGCTAACGGGGCAACGGGTTCGTGTTCGGGTAGGGAGTCCGAGGAGGAAACTTAAAGGACGTACATATATCAAACAATGTTGTAAGAGTTATTTCGCTCATGGACCATCCAGGTAGGAGTGGGCAGCAGCGAATCATGACGAGTATTCTATTCAGGATTCAGCTGGACGAATTCCGGGGCTCCGGGAGCTCGGGAAGGAGCTGTCCGCCTGTTCGCTGCCCCTTTTCCGTCCGTCTGTCTGCTGTCCGTTGGCTGGCATACCGGCTTACAGGATCGTGCCGGGCTTGCGCAGCGGCAGACGGCGCCGCTGGCCAAGGAGTCCCAATCCGCGAGCCTGCTGTTTGGTGGTGCTTTCCGCTGCATCCGTTGCGCTTTCCTGCTCCGACTTGGCGGCTCCATCGGCGCCGGACTCATCGCTTGCGCCAGCGCCAGGCGCATCCTCCTTGGCGGGTTGCTCCACAGAGGCGTCAGACGACGAGTGCTCCTCCTCAACGGGCGCTTCTGGAAGACAGAGATATTGGTTCAGAGAAGTGTATAGAGACTAACTGATAAAACTAAATTGAGCCGTACCTGTGGTGGAGGTGGCTCCGGCCAGGTGGAGTCGTCGCTTGGCCAGCAGAGGATTGATCTTACGAGGTGCGGGTGCGGGAGCGGGAGCTGCGGCTGCCTTCGGCTTGGCCGCATCAGTCTTGTGCAGGGCGTTGAGGCGTGGCCGGGTCTTGAGGCGATTCAGCCCGGTGACGGGGCCCGCTGGAGCTGGGGCATCGCCGCCCTCGCTGGCCGCCTCTTTCTCGCCGCCCTCCTCCTCCTTGACATCGTTGTGGTGACTGCTGCTGTCCGCGGCAGAGTCCTCGGCCGCTGCTGCCGTCTCCTTCGGTGCCTCTGTGGTGACGGTGGCTCCGCGGCCCAGCTTTCCGCGTGGCAGCAGCCGATTGCCACCGGCGCGGTGCAGGTTGAAGCGGGACGGGCGCACCGGCTCCGCGGGAGCGGGAGCTGGCGCAGCGGCCTTGCCCTCCTCCGAGGAGCTGCTTCCGCCCTCGGAGCCAGAGTCTCCGGGGGCTCCTTCGGCGGCTGGTGCCTTGGTTGTGGTGGTGCGACTACGTCCGCGCAGTCCCAGGCCCGGACGACCGCGCAAGGTGCTGCGGGCGGTGGTAGAGGAGGGAGCAGCCTCGGCGACGGAGTCTCCCTCGGCCGCGGCGCCTCCTTCTACGCTGGGTCGGTCAGTGGTGCTCGTTGTGGTAGATCCGCGCAGGTTGAAGCGATTGCGGGCTGCCCATAATAGTAGTATATTGGTAAGTTTGGTAATAAAATTAATATTCGAATAAAACCAGCTGCTTAATCCGCAAACAATTTACTCTTGTCGCAATACTGATGAAAATTCAACAGTTTCCTTTCCGAAATGTGGCTCTAAGTGGTAACGAAGGCTGTTTAGCAATCAAATATAATTCCAGAAAGCTAAAACTCAGTTGCGGGCTTTGGCGTTCTGGCCCTGACCCAGTCAGTAAATATGCCTGCCTTTTGGGCGAAAGCGAAGTGCGAACGTCGATCATTCAGAGGGTTAGTTCGACGAAAAAAAGGGAAACCCTAACGGATTTCATCGCACTGAATATATGCAAAGTGGAAGCAAGAAGCAGCTTATTAGTGGCTTCATTATTATATACTTTAAAATTTCAAATATAATTCCGACAGCCCACTGAATTGCAACAAGACAGCCTGGTTTGTGTTTGCATTAAGGCATCAACTTGAATGCACTTTTTGAATACTAATTATTTGGGTTGGCATCAAGGCTTCAGCTTGAATGCCTATTTTGATTATTTTTGCCCCCGATTTTTTCAGCATAGCGTATTACAAACTCATCACACAAAAGGACTTGCAGTATTTTTACACTCTTATTCAGTCTACTTACGTCTGCCACGCGCGAAGCCCGAGCTGATGGGCTTCACTTCCTTGACGGCCACCACTTCCTCTTCGCCGGCGGGGGCAGCAGGCGGTGCGGCTTCTGGACTGGCGGTGGTGCGGGCACCAGGACGGGATCGTCCTCCGATCGATGGGCGAGAGAAGCGGTCTGAAGTAGACAAGATATTAGATTTCAAGGGCTTCAGGGCTTTTTTGTGCCTCTAAACTCACTTCTGCCGGTCTTGGTGGTTTCGGTGGAAGCCGGTGCCTCGGTGGTGCTGGTCGTAGTGCTGACGCCGCCCTCCCGCAGCTTGAAGCGGTTGCGACCGGCCAATCCACTCAGTCCCGACCTCCGGCCGCCGTAGAGCGATGGTGCCGCCGTTGTCGTGGTTGTTGTGGTTGTGGGCGCTTCCGTGGTGGTCGTGGTGGTGGTTGTGGTTGTGGTGGAGGTGGTGCTGCTGGTCGAGGAGATCTCGTCGGTTAGTGTGGTCAGGCTGTCGTCTTCGTCGGTGCTGGCGGTGTCCGGGACAAGGGTGGTGAATCTATCGACGGATCCCTCAATGTCCGCGATGGCGGTAGTCTGCTCGTTGTTCAGATTCTCGTTGGTCAGAATGGCGTACAGATCGAGGGCGGCCTTTTCCATGGAGGGCGTGGTCTGCTCGGTCTCCTCCTGGTCGGAAGACGGCACCTCCTCCTTGGTCTTCTCCAGCTCCAGCTCCTTCTCCTTCTTCCGGGCTGCCTCAGCGGCGGCGGCGGCGGCGGCTGCCTGCTCCTGCTCGATGGCAATCACCGGCTTCAGGTCGTTCTCCCCGCCCTTGCGGGATGCCTTGGTCTGCTTCTCGTCCGTGTTGAAGGTCTCGCTGTCCACCAGCTCCAGGCTGGGGCGCTTTACACTGATCTTCTTGCGCTCGGCGGCCGTTTCCAGGGAGTCCAGGGCAGGCGTCGGCGGAACCTCGATATTCTTGCCGCGGCTCGGGAAGCGGGTGATCATGGGCAGGCGCTCCGCCTCGATATCCTCCGCGGCCTCCGAGGATCGGCCCTTGGCCTTGCCGCTCTGCAGACTGTTCTCGCTGGGCGTGGCCGGAGTGCTCCTCTCGATGTTGGTGTACCTGGTCTTTCCCCGCGTTTCCGGCGATTCCACGGGGGCCTCGACCTTCGATGAGCTGGGTTCGTCGTCCTCCTCGTAGTAGTAGACATACTCGTACTCATAGTCCTGACCATTGGGACCCTTCTTGATCTCGATCCTGGACTTTTTGCTGTTTTCGCTGCCCGCACCCTCGAGGGCGAAGTTCTGGTTGACGAACTCCTCGTGCGGATCCACCACAACGTCCTCGTCCAGGCTGTCAATCTTCTTGGCCGCCGTGGGCAGGGTGGTCAGCTGCGGAGGAGATGCCTCTGTGGAGGCGGTGGCCCTCTGGGCCATCTCCGCCTGGGCTGCTTCCTCGATTTCGCGCCTCACCTCGGCCAGCTCCTCCTCCTCGATGGCCCGCTTGGCCTCGATGCTCTTCATGACGTCCTCGTTAATCAGGGCGCTTAGGACGGGATTCAGCTCCGGGCGCTCCTTGGTAGGAAGCAGATTCATGGAGTAGTCGGCAGGGTCGGTGGCCCGTATGCTGATCCGGTGGGCGGTGTGGAATCCCTCCTCCCTGGCCTCAGCTTCCGGGTGCTTGTGCGAGGTCTCGAAGGGAGCCGCCGGCGCAGGATTCTGCTCCACTAACTTCGCTTGAGCCTCGCTGGCGGCGGTGGCAAGGGGATCGCTGGTATCTGCCGATGAATGGGCGACCAAAAAGGCCAAAAGGCAGCTGTTTTGGATACGAAGGAGGAGGCAAACAGTTAATTAAAAGCTTCAGCTAAATTATGCTAATCCTGCTAACATCTAACTTTTATCTTCTTAGACTCCATTACGGGAAATCCGCTTTCTATTATCCGATCAGCCGATCTCAAAGCCAATCCTTTGAACAAAATTATTGGATTTATTTTGGATAATTCGATGTGAAATTAATGCGAGTATAATGGGCTTATTCCACCTGCGATCGCAATCTCTCCGGAGTCTAATAGCTTAAGTGCCGGCTCGGCATTATCATTATCAGAGCCCCATTCCCCAGTCATGGCTCAGTGCATTCGGCCATGTCTAACCCAATTAATCTTCCACCAAAGCTCCATAATCAGACCGGGCTTTAACTTCAACCCCAGTCGCAGTGCACTCTAATGGGGTGTGATGGCAACATGGAGCAGGCTAAAGGCTAATGCTCGGTTGTTACCTTTCTGATTAGTAACTGGGTACTATCGAAAGTTAACTCATAAAACAAGAGCCACTTTTATCGAGATTAGTCAGTTTGGCCGAAAATAAGCCACATCAAATCATTTTTTTTGGTGTCTTAATTGTTTTGCTAACACTTTAAATGGACTGTTTTCATTAACCATTATTAAATAATATCTTTAAATAGGAATTTTCACTATAGAATATATACTAAGAGAAATATATACATAAACTCGTATACAGATGTTTTCTATGGTATTCCCATAATTTAAGTAGAGTATTAGCTAGTTGGCCATCAGTCGCTTGGCCTTTCTTTCGGCTTTTCTGGTTTTCTGGTTTTCCGCGAGCGGCGTGATCGGCGCGTGCTCTTAATCAGCCACCACGGCTAGCCGGTTCCAGTTCAGCTTTTCAGCCGGAGCCCCGGCTCGGTGCTGGGAGCATTCAGTTGTGCTGCCTCATCTCTAATCTGGCATGAAAAACCTTTCACAATTTCATTAGCCACACGGCGGAGGCGATTGCGCATGCGATTTGGTCATGTCTGGCCAGCGAGTGGATCGCTCCAGCGATCGTGCACCAGCAGCCGCACACTACACACTGCACCACGCGGCGGAGTAGACAATGTAAACAGCTCCACAATAGTTCATTGGGCTCTGCGAATCCGCATTGCAATGCAATGAAAGCGATGCTCAAGGCAAACTGGAGCCAGGAATCGCGAATTGGCCGGCCAGCCGACCGGTTTTCCTGAATACAAAAACATGAACAGAAACGGAGAAAAAGAAAGAGACAATAGGTGTTAAAGTTAACCCATTTCGATTCCAGACCATATGAAACTAGATCCGGAGGTCCCCCCGCTAACAGTTTTCTCCGTCAGTATACAGGGGAACAATTACAGAGCCAGTCACTTTTTTGATTAGGGATAACTCTTCTCTTAGTTAAATCAGATCCAAGTATATCTGTTTCTTCTAAAGGTATCTATCACTGCTTTCCTAATTCAAGATTTGTGATTCCCTGTTGCAGTATTTATTTCTGTGCAGCGATCACAGAGCGCTCTTGACGATAACTTTTAACATTTTGAATTATGTGCAAGCCGCTGCTGGCGTTCACTTCTCTTCTCGGTGCGGTCGAACAAGTTTCGGGGACTGCCGCAAAACGAGCAACGAGCAACAGGCAACAGCTAAGCAACAGCAACAGCAAAGGCAACACCTTACTGCAAAGGTAGACAACTTCAACTTATTTTAATTGCAACAGCCCCAAAACGGGCAGCTCTCAGCTCAACAATGGCCATAAGCCATAAGTCGGCGACTCTCGTCGGCTGCCTTCAAGAAAAGTTATAATTATGGCCACATCGGCGTGCAAATTGCTATATGCTTTATGCCATATGCTGTATGCCATATAACTGCAGCTGGCTCGGCGGCAGCTCCTCGGACAAGGGTCTCCGCTGGGCCTGGGTCGCACATGTTATGCTTCAGGTGACAATGCGCACACCGAGCACCGATCACCGAGCCAGCACGTACATATATATTTCCATTCACAATTTCTGCAATCGCGCAAAAATATACGTATGTATACATGAGCCGGGGAATAGCGCACCGCAGACCAGAAAGCTGAATGTCATTCGTTCAGTGCTTTAGCGCTTTGATAAAACAAATGACTATGTTTAAAGTTGTCAACGGAACTGGTGGGATTTTCACTGAACATTGACTTCTCCTCTAAGACTCAGCATATTGCATTATTTTTAGAATCAATTAAGATCATTCGGATATTAGCTATCACAAGTGCCTAAGAAGACATAAAACATGTCAGTGTTGGCTCTTTAAATCGATATTTATTAATGTTTATATGTTTTTTTCGACATATCAAAGTTTAAAAAACCACGACTAAGTCAAAAATGCATTAATTTCAAATTAAAAAGTTGGTAAATCTTAGAATCGGAATATATATATTACCTTTGGCAATCACTGGCTTCTTGCATAAGTAATGCCGTCAAAAATTTCTGAAATATTCGCATTCTACATAAATGAAGCCTTTGGGGTATTACCAACATTTAATATTTAATTAATTTACTCGCAACTACAACGGCATATTTCTGGGTATAAAATAGCCGTTAAGTCACAATTAACGAACCAACCAGCCATTAACTGCATTCCCACATACATATAATATCTCGGCTCAAGCTCACGCAAAAATTCCCGCAATTGGTCTTGGCCAGACATAAGCTGGCAGCTGACTCACATAGAATCTGTGAATTGAATTCCAAGAATCATTTGCTCGCATTCGCGGCAGGATTACCTTGACTTGAATTGCCATTAAACACCTTCAGCCAAATTGGATCTTTTATTGCCACTTCGGAGCTCGCTCTCCACGCAACCCGCTGCCGTTTGGCTAAGAGCGAGCTTAGTGAATGAAACTAGCTGAGTGGTGGAGCAATAAGAACTGAACTTATTTTTATATAAAACACCTTTCTCAGCTACAGAGACTCAAGTACCAACCCGTAACACAGCTTCCGTTACAATTAATTAACGGAAAATGTAATGACAGGGCGGCAAGTGTTACATGTATGTATCTTTGGCTTTCGTTTTCGCCGAGTGCACCAATGCTGCAATGGTTTTCCCTACCATTAGTACAAAGTTGTGCTGGCAACTCCGACGCACTGTTCCACCGCCTTAACCTCTGCACAGCCATTGTCTCGGCCAGCAAGCCGCGGCTAACGGTTTCCGATTGCCCCGCTGCAGTTCGTGCAACCCGAAATCCGAGGCAGGGAGTGGGAGTGCTTGAGTTGTTAATTTTGTGCTGCCTTTTTCGGCTCTTAGCGGGTGTGGCATGCAATTTGTATTATAATTTGGCAATTCATTTGAGCCAGCAGAGCCAAAAAGCCAATAAAGCCAAGAGGAGGAGGAGGGGAACGGGAGAAGAAATCTTCGAGTACCGCCGTTTCAACTTCAACTTCGGATACCTCGCATATCGTATGTATTTTCGATTCCGATTCAGGGGCCATTGACGCTTTCAAGAGGCAGTGAAGCAGCAAGCTGAGGCAACAATAGCCATAAGAAAAAAGCACAACAAAAACACACAAAATATATTAGCAACATTTGCAGCCATGAAATGTAAAGTAAGTTTTGCATTGTTAAATGGATGCGTCGTCGTCTTGCCAAGAGGTTTGTTGACTCTTCCGCGCCCCTCGCGTTTTCCCCCACGTATGTATATACATATATTTAAGAGTGTATTTTGCTGCACAGTTGACCTTTCCGAAAGAGAGATCGCGAGAGATCGGCACCTCGCCGGCTGCTCGACCTTTTGCACAGGCACCGATGAAAAATAAAATAAACACAATGAAAATTAAGCCAAAAACTAACTTCATTGCCACGCCTCGATCGGGTCGATTTGGACATAATTCATGCATATTAACCCACTGATTGACTAACTGCCCGAGTGATTGAGCCAAGTCGCCGAGAGCGAGTGCGAGACCAAGGTTAACAGTCCGCCGCTGCAGGCCAAATACCGAGCGAGCACATAACCGATAACTGTATCGCATCCACTTGGCGTATACGTAATCAGCTTGGTTTCTCGTCAAATTATATAAAAACTGTGGATTGAGGGGGGTTCACCCTCTAAAAAACATATATGTATACATATTTAAAATTATTTAACCCAAAAGAGACATATAGGAAAATGTTGTATCGCTTCGACTCTGACCTAATTTAAGAAGATAATACTTCAACAGCATATTTAAGCATTGTTGAATGATAATAATATCATATTTTGTAAATGTATGTTTAGGTCGGCCTGAAGAATTAAGATCCCCAGAAGGACATCCGTCCCAAGGTGACGGAGTGCATCGTTGGTGATCATCAGCATTGTTATGGATGCCGAAGCCCCGAGATGCTAGTGAAAAAGCTGACTTCTGAGTCGCAGCCGCAGGTTCGCCGTTTGCTTGGCCTTGGCCTTTCCTCTTTCCAACAATTACCACTTATTTATGTCCAAAGTCTTCATATCCTAATTACCCATCAAAGATATCTGCAGCACCTAAATATTTTGTATAAAAATAATGCGGTGTGTTTTCCCAAAGAGGGTAATTATCATAGGTCCCAAATAGCCGCTAATAAGCCCTTAAAACTTTGCGTAATCCGCGTAATCGCTAACTTGACCTTGAGGCTCTACTTTACTACGATTTTGATTTCATTTTAAGCATTTTATACTCACATTTTTAGCAGCATTTCGAGCTTTTTGCTGTTGATGGCGGATCACGGAGTTGCTCTCCTCGTGGCTGCTGCTGTGGTATCAACTTTTCGTTAACTGCTGCCTTTTTACATAAATTTTATTGACACTTTTGAAAGTCAACTGCGCCTGCTTCAGCTTCAATGGAAACAAAAACAAAAACAGAAAAAATTGGTGTAAAGATAAATAAAAACAAATTGAATGACAGAAATTGATTTTCAAACAACAATTTTTAATTGTTATGCACTTTGGATTTCTGCTGTGTGTGTTTTTAAACATTTGCTTGTTGTTTTTGTTGTTATGCTTCTTTTTCGCTTTTTGTCTACTGATGGATGCTCGATCATTTATTGTGTTGCCGTTGTGGCCGTGCAATGTTGCTTTTGTTGCCGATGTTGTTCACTTTGGTCATTTTTGAGTTGCACTTTCACTTTTCACTTTTATCTTACGTTTTCGGACACTATTTGTTTTTCAATTTCGTATTTGTGTTTTGCATTTTTGGTCAGCCAACAATGTCGAATCGATTATGTCGCTCGAGTGTGTGGTGTGTGTGCTGATTAGCAGGAGCGGCAGGAGCTTTTCTTTATGCTCAAACTTGCACGGAAAATTGTGAAAAAAAAATATTTAAAAAAAATATAAAAGAACTGTCAATCGATACGAGCACTTTTCACCGCTCTCTGCGGCGTTTGACTGGCGCTTAACTGGCGTTTAACTGGCAGCTCGCCTTTATACGGCCAACGCAACCAAGCAGCACACACACGCAGAACACACACCTGCGAGGAGGATCTCCAGTACCATGAACTTTTTCCTTATATATACGAATATCGGTCGTGTATATATCTCCGGGTCTTGGGGAGCAGTCACTTTCGATTTCGCTGCCAGCTGAACGTGAAATGGCAAGATGATGAACGCTCCAACCATCGAAAACCGTTGCCGTTGCCAACTCTGCCGACTCGCGCCGCGACTGCGACTGCGGCAGCGGCTGTGGCGCCGGCAGCGACAGCGGCAGCGACGGAAAGACTACGGCTTTTGCTTCGGCGTTAGCATCGGCTGTTGGCGGGAAAGAGATGGAAGCAGAACGATCGATCGACAGGAGCGGCCGCTGCTTTGGTTACGGCCATGTTAACACTAAATCATTCACACCTGTTGCTCAGCATCTCGAGTGTGTGTGTGTGGTTGTGTGTGCGTGTGTGTGTTGCCTTTCAATGACGACCACAAGGAAGTTCAAGCTGTTTCGATATTGCCAGTTGCAAAAAACTGCACTAGTTTCGGTGCCCGGTTCGGGGCTGTGCTTGCAGGGGAAAGCCAAAGGCCACACGGTAAAAAAATCACGAGATCCGGACTCTCCTCTTGCAACTAACATACTTTGGGAATCAAGGCCTCTGATCACAAATCTCTAAAACGCGGTGCATACAATTACTTATATAACTTATATCTTACTTATTTGTATCTATTTTACGGATAGCTTCGACATTTATTGTATGTATATTACTTCCTTAGAATAATAGTTAACTAAAATACTGCTTTAGTTAGTTTATAAAATGCGATTATATATTCCGCATTAATTGCAGTTTCTATTGGCTTAACTATTTGGCAAACTATTTAAAGTTCTAATGGGAATATTTATAAGTAATAGTAATAATATTAATAATATATATGTTTTTGATATCAATGGTCAGAAATCGAGCCGCAATATGAAATTGATATGCTCATGTGGGTATTTTTTCCGAATTTTTGTTTGTGCAGCCGCCTACATTCACTTGCATTTTTTGGGATGCTCTCGACCCCGTCTCTGTCCCCCGGCTGCTGCCAGCCCCTTTGCTAACTGATTTCATAAGCCAAAACTGGTTGGCAGCTGGTCTCAAG
Organism: Drosophila orosa; assembly: GCA_018904745.1. Lineage (NCBI taxonomy): Eukaryota > Metazoa > Arthropoda > Insecta > Diptera > Drosophilidae > Drosophila > Drosophila orosa. The sequence goes on from JAEIIH010025183.1 coordinate 15,017, forward strand.
GCCGTTTGTTCGTTCGTTCGTCGCTCGTAGCTCGTCGTTCGTCGTTCGTCGTTCCTCGCTGGCCCCCGTCGTTGATTAACCGCATTACACATACGCCGCGTTGGCCGCTCGACCGCTCGACCACTCGACTGCAATTAGCAGGGCACGCAACAACTGATATGCAAGCCAGCTACAAGATCACCCCCTTCGGATCCCTCCGATCCGCGGCCCAAGAAAATATTATCCAATCTGTGGGCTTATTGATTGCTCATTTGCTTACGAGTATTTATGCAATTCCAGCCTGGCCGGTGAGACTCCCAGCCAGCTGGATGCGTTAGTTGGGGCTTTGGCTCTGACCGGCCCCAAAAGGTGGGGCAAATTCTCGCTTTTTGGCCCACTGCAAATGTGTCCAACTGACACCTTTTTTGCGATCGCCAACTAGCTGGCGGTGCAGGGTAACTGGGAGTATGACAATTGGGCATTCCATATTTACATATATTTACATATGTGCCCTTCATAAAATACAGTTCCTCTCTGCTTAATTGTGATTCCTAGGAAACATTACATTCATTTCCCACTAGGGGCTTGTTCGCTTTTATATTTGCTAAGCGTGCAAACTCATTAAAGGTATGTTTCATGAGGTTTTCCTGCGTCTTAAGATAATTTATTAAGTTCCAGATAAATTCCGAAGAAATATTTTAAACATTTTTTAAAAAGGCACTTTTCCATTCGGTGTATCTGAGAGCTTTCCCTATCTTTAACTATTTATTTTGGCATTTTTTGTTGGGTTTTAGTTATGGCTTTAGTTCGATTCGGTAATCCCCACAAAGTGCTCACAAATCAAGCAGCATTTCTCCCAATTACCATGCCGCCTGTTTCTGTTTAGTTTTTATTTACTTTTGCAATTGATTGATCAATCGATTTTTTAATTAGCATTGATCGATCAACTGGAACGCTTTTTCCTTATTTATTTACTCTTTAATTTATGTTTGCGGCTTGCCGGCTTTATTATATGACAAATTTAAACAAGTGCCGAAGGGATCCGAGGGCTTCCTTCTTGGGCAAGTCCAGCGAACCGGGAAGTGATCCCTTGTGTCATATACTATGTGCGTATAATTGGGATTTTACTACTTTCTGGCCTTGCGCAATTTTATTTCATTTTTTTTTTCGATTTTTTTGCCTGGAGCAGGTGCCTGGACAGGGACATGGATTGAATTTCCAGCGATCGTTCGGGGAATATAAGTGACTCAAGCTATGCCGAGGTCACATTGATCAAGTTACCGGCCACATTGCTATGGATGCCACCACGCGGACATAAAAAACCCAACTGAAAACTATATAAAAAGTGTTGAGTAAAGTGTACGAAGAAGAGATGAAGAAGTCTCGGGCCGGGGAAAAACAGGATGCGTCGTGGGGAGCGCCTCGAGGTCATAAGTCGACTTGAGTTGCGTTGAAACCAGAAAAAACATAATATACATAATAAAGGCGAGTGCTAATGACGGCGGCCGAGGGGCGTGGTAGCTGGGCGAGGTGCCCAAGGACGGAGACAGGAGCACTGGGGTATGGGATGCTGGTTAGTGGATGGGCTGCCGCCATAATGATGATTGATCGTAATGACGCCGATGATAATTACACCGGCGATGATTAAGGCCGGGGAGTGGGCAATTTGGTAATTGCATAAGGCGTAAAGCAGCAAAGCACAAAATAAGACACAATAAATTCCAGAAAACTTAAGAAAAACAAGTAGGGAGAGGCAGGCGAGGCGCACCTGGTCTTAATTTCAAGTCTTTCCCATCTAACGTATTTCTTAATAAAGATTCAATAGAATTCCCCCAGGATCTTAAGCTTGCAACCACTAAAATATAATTTTAGTTTTACAAGAACTAAAATATATTTATAGTTTTGCGAATACAAGTTTAGGGCAAATAATGTCGACTTAGATTGCTTTGTGCGTCATTGATACATTCCATCATCCATTAATTAGCAGGCTTTAAAATATATATCTTTCAAGTGCGAAAAAGCCGATGGAACTGAATGTGTAATCCCAAGATCACACATTTAAGAGCATTAGGCGCCGGACTTGGTGCCATAGCCAAATCCGATGACATCACAGCTCCGTTTCAGCCGGCTTTCGGTTTTTTCCTTGGGCAATTTATGGGCCAAAAATAAAGAAAGAGCGATACGGTTTTAAAGGAACCCAATAACGGACGCAGACAGCGGCAGCGAGATAAAAACACTTTGGCGCGGGTACACCAACTCTTTTTTTATGTGTTGTAAAAAAACTCATAAAATTGTAATAAAAAAAAGCCAGCAGAGGGAGAGGAAAGAAAGAAAGAAACAACAACTGTTATTCAACATTTCAAGTGTTCGAGAGTGTACCTGTGGATAGTGTACATACGTGCACACATCTGCATACAGATGTACGCAAACAGGAGTGGCCAACTTGGAATGTTAATGCGGCCTGCAGTCATCGTTGGCGTTGCCAACATCTCCGATCTCCGATCCCAAAGCCCCGATCCCCAATACCCAATACCCAATATCCAATACCCAATACCCAATACCCGAGAGCCCCTATGCTCCGCTCCAAAAGAAAAAGACACTCGCACGTCTCTGCCTGGCGATGGGAGTTACGTGAACTTTGAGGGAGTAGCAGTTTGGCCCAAACAGAGCGGAGCTGAGGGCGATAGCTGACCGGCAAACTGGACAAGAGCCAAAAGAATAAAGCACTCCTCACCGCTACACTTATAAAAAGCGTAGGTAGATAGTAAGAGCCCATTTCCAGTAGAGAAACACTGTTGCATAGAAATTATGCTTTAGGGCATGAACTATTAATACTTAATTTTATGAGTTGCTCGGCATTGGTCGAGAATTTCTAAATATGTTAAATTTAAGATATTTCTTTCTGTGTGTATATCAGCTTACTTTTCTTCTCCTTTTTTTATATTTCTGTTCAACCTGGGCGCGTATGTTGAGCCAAGTAAAATTTATAACTGTCAATTATTATGCAAGAGTTGTGTGTGCGATGGGCAGCGGGAACGGGGCGGTGCTAGGGAGGGGCGACTCCTCTCGCAGAGCAATCAGGAAATACCCGATGTGGGGCCATAAACACCTCCCTCCCACGGCCTCCCAAACGCCGAGCCACTCGCACAATCGGAACACGTAGTACTCCTCCCGCTGGAGACCCCTCTCTGGCCACACCCCTGGAGTATCGCTCCTTTATTTCTCGCCACTTCTGGTTAGGTTCTTTGTGTGCTTTTATGTTGCGGTTAATGAAAATGTTTTTAATACCTGCGCTCTTTTTCCTCCTCGTTTTTTGTCACTAATTGTTTGATGGGCCATTTCTTCGAGTTATTCCCCGATTCTTCTGCTGATTCTTGGGCTTCTCCAGTCCCTCGTTAAAGGTATTTCTTGGGGCTTCTTTTGTTTTCGATCGTGCGCCGAGGAGTGCCTCCAGGTTCAACGAACGTCAATTGTCGGCCTTTCAAGAACGCCTGCGATGCGTTGAAAAACATTTCAGTTCCAGTAACCATGCCGTGCTCATAAAGAGCTCGCCGATCATCGTCATTGTGATCATGATGGCTTCCACGTAGGCTGCAATTAAATGATTCACTTGGACAATATTTTCTGTTTTCTGTTCTGAGCGACCCGACCTTCCAGCGATTTCCGGCTCGAAAATATGGCTTTTAACTTGTTTTGTTTTCAATTTGCGTGCGATTTCCACCGATCGATCTCTGAGCACATGCATAATGATGAATAATAAATACTGAAGCCTCTGGCTCTCGAGTGCATCTTCATCGCGATCGTTTGTCTTTTTCAGCAGCGATTTGGAGACTTCAGTGGGCAGAAATGGAACCAGTAGGTGGATGAGGTTTCCTCATCTGACAACAAATGGTAATTAAAACGAAGCTGAAGCATGCATATGAGTTCAACGCTTTTTCGAGCGTTTTTTGATTTCTTCATGCTTTCATAATCGTTTGGAATACAAAATATAGAAAAGATCTGATTTGATAAGATAATAGTCTTATCTAACAGTTTACTCAGTTAATTTTCTGATTAAATTTAGAGGCTGTTTTCCTTGTTAGTCTTAAGAGTTAAGCTAGTCAGCTTTCAAGCGTTGACATTACCCACCCATCCTCCCCATGAAGGTCTGAACCGGCCCGCCACCAGCAGACAGGCCGTCAATCAGGCCGCCCCCCAAGCCATCAATCACGACGCCATTGAAATTATGCAGCAAGGCGAAAATTCCAAATCACATATCGATGATTAAATTATGATCAAGTTTGCTGCAGTTGTAAAGTTAAAATTTTATTTTCAGGCCGGCGCTTTATATTATTTTGTTGCTGTCCATTATCGGAGTTGTTATTTGTTATAATCATTTCTGACCCACTTCGGAGCGGTATTGGCTCTTGATTTTGTCTCGCTTTGGGTGTTGTTGCAGCGGCCTTTATTTTATTACGAAAATTTGTTTAATTTTAAACTGTTTAACTTAAAATTGAGTCACGACGCCGATGCAGAGCAGGCACAGACGCAGACGCAGACACTGGGGCTAAAAACTGAGGCGAAAACTGAATCGAAAACCGAGGCGGAGATCAAAGTGGAGATCGAAGTGGAAACGGCGGCTGCGCTGCCAGAAAGTTACATAAATTGGCATTAAACCGATTCAAAGATCGAGCCCGGCTCTGGCCCGAGCCCCGAGTCCCGGGCTTCGAGCCTCAAAACCTGAAGCAACCGAGACAACCATTTGGCATTTGCATACAAGTGTGTGTACATTGCTGTGCTGGCACAGCCGAGGGCAGACCGATAGCAGTAATGTCAAGGGAATTTTACTTAGTTTAGGGGAACACCTGAGTGCAAGAGGAGAGATCTGGCTCGCCGTCGGGAATTTCCCAACAAAGTTTTAATGAGTTGGTAAAATCTCCATAAGAGATTAAAAGCAGATAGTTACCTTTACTAAATATATGTAAAATAAATAAATTTTGAATGGAATTGCTCAAAGTTGTATACATGTTTTAGTCAGAAGCTTAAAATGCATATATAAATCATATAAGATCTTGCCCAGCATCGAATCCCGAATCAACAGCTTTCCGAATTGAAATTAATGCAGTTTGGGCTTAGATATGATAGATTTTCATGATCAATATTCAATAGCAATTTCAGTTTCGGTTTAGCTTCCATTTCTAAAAAAAAAAAGAGAACAGAAAAAATGCGTAAACAATGAGAGCAAAAGGTATCACTGTTTAAATCGTTGCATTTTTGGCTTAGTTATGATCGATTTACAATTCAGTCCTGCGTCTCGATTTTATATTCTGTTTTTAATATAAATTATATTTGTATTTCTTCAAACAGCAATTTCTTCACAACATAATTTTTTAATTTTTAGCGGCATTATTTTTTTGACTGCTTGTGTTTTGTCTGGTGCGATCAGGTGAACACCAACAGCCAACAGCGACATGAGCTGCAAGTGACAGACAAATGGACGGACGGACGGACAGACGACCGAAAGGTGAACAACATTTTTTCACCTCCCTTCGCATTTCCTCCCCTATTTTTTCAGCATTTTTGTTCACTTCACTTCACCTTTCTCGATCCGTCTCTCTCGATGGCATTTAACACTTTGACATTATTTCCACAGAAACGGCGATCATTGATCACCGAATAACCGAGCAGCCGCGCCGCCCGACAACTTCATTAAATATTTTGCTATTTTGCATTGGGCAACAACAAGCAACTTGGTCTATTTTTTATGATCGAACTTAATGGCCGGCAAACGCAAAAGCGCCCAAGGTTAAGCCTTAAGTTTTCAGCTTCACTTTTCAGATTTAAGCTTAGAGTTTAGTCGAAGCCTTAAGCCCAAAGACGACTCCATATGGTAACTAACTAGTTGAGCTAGATTCGAATCCGGTCCGTCGAATATGCTGCATAGGAGGATTTGGGACCTGTGGAAGAATGTCCGATGAGTAATATATGCAGGCACATATATATTTATGATCGCGATCGTGTTCGTGATCTACTTGTCAACACCTACACACGCCTTGGGACTTGATTGGTTCCGGTTTGGTTTTTTTCTGTTTTCTTGGTTTCAGTTTCGTTTTGGTATCAGTGCACAGGGAGAAAAGATAGTCCCATATAGTGCCACCGACCGAATGAAAATTGTGAAGCATGAAGGGGATTTTATTATACGGTATAGTTAATTAATACACATTTTTAATAAAATACCAATCGTATTTAATAATATAGAATTTAATCTTAGGTATACATATATCCAGCATTAAACCCCTGAGATGACTCCCATTTTCCCCAGTGCTGGCTCAAGTGATCAGCGATCGGCGGATCGGATCCAGTTATGCATTTGGCATGCGGGGTACACTGATAACTAATTATGCGACCGCTCTGACGTAAGGCCCGAAATGAAGGGCACCAAATCGGTCTTGGAGAGAGTGCTCGCATGGCATTATATATTCGCAAGATATACTATATGCGAAGAAAGTGCTGCTCGGGTCACATTTAATTGCGATGAAGACGAGCCACAGTAGAGGGGAACCGACATCGATTAGGGATAACCCGCTGCAGCATAACAAGTGAAAAGATAACTGCGATTAACGATCGCCGATCAGCGATCATCGATTAACTTAGATTTCCCAACGCGAGGCGCAGCGTTTATGGCTCCATTCCGTTCGCTCTATTCGCTTCCCCGAAGAAATCGTGGGCATAACTCGGAATCGATTAAATAGCGGGCCACGCCAAAATCGGAAATCCGAGTCCCACATCTTGCCAATCATCCTCGCGCATCTTCCTGCAGACAATTGGCCGCCATCACTGTCTCTCTTGTTACTATTGTTGATTGGAAAACTTGTTGCAAAAATACAACAGCAAGCAAGGGAAAGAGGTGACCACTTTCATTTATCGTCTGCCGATTGAACAATCATCCGAGTTTTATTTCAGCAGCGAGTGCTGTGTATGCGCCTGAGTGTTTTCTTTTAAAAATTGGCAAGAGACGAAGAAATAACAATCAACAAAGCGTCAATGGCATACGTAAAGCGATGATTATGATCGCGGCAGTTGGTTATAAACACACATATATGGGTGGACAGTGACACTAACTGTCGTCGATCATCAAAATAGAGAGGTTCAGTTTGAGGCATATACAAATAAAAAATCCATTAAAGCCAACTAATGCTTATGGAGATTTTATACGCTGATTTCCGGTTTCAAAAAAATCATATTTTCGGAAATGTCACCCACATTTCAAAGTTTCCCAAACCCAAAAACCAGTTAGGTTCTCCATTCTCATAGTTTCAGCGATTTTGCATTTCCAGACATGGATCTCGTTAAATTATTTCACACTTTTAATTCAGAATAATATTTATGGAGCTCTTTGACGTAGAGTTTTTAATAAATACCATGAATATTGTATTTTGTAGATAAAATATTCTGAGCGGAGCCAATGAGTACGCATTTCGGCCAAATTTTCAGCCTGATTTTCGGGGTTTTTTTTTTACCAAACTCTATGAGTCTTTCAGTATTTTCTGATGAATCTTTATTTTTACATTTTCAGATTTGTTCACAAGACTTGAACACAAAAAATAACATTAATAAACCAACACGGGTCACTTTAATTAGACACTCTTTGCACTTTTGAATCGATTCGCAAAATAAAAATATATAAAATAATGCAAAAAAATTATAAAATATAAATTAAAATTAAACAAAATAAACCACGGGCAACATCACTTTGGTCGGCTTTTTCTATTTTATGCTTGGGCCAGGCGGGGGGACTGGACTACAGTTGGGACTGGATGCACTCAGTCCATCCTCCCCTTAGAGGCCACCGCCACCGGCTCCGCCTTGAACGCGTCCAATTACCTCCACAGACTTTCCGCTAATGTTTCGAATTTCGAAAAACTCGCAGCAGAAAAGCCAAAAACAATCAAAAGAAAAACAAGAAAGAAAGGCTCGAGCTTGAAGCCGGAAACTCGAATACTCTTTTTTCTATTAAAGGAATATATAAAGGTTAGAAAAGCGCAACCATTTCCTCTTGAAATAAGAGTTATTGAATGTCTTGTGTGAATATATACATTAAAGAATCGCTATATTAATATATTATTATTTGTAGCTTATACCAACTATCAAGGGTATTACCAGACAACCATGCAGGCTAAGAAACACAAAACAGAAAACTGAAAAACAGAAAACCCAAAACAGAGGACGGAAAATGCGACTGAAATGGAATGGAGCAAGGGGCAAGTTGCAGCTGGAACAGAGAATGGATGTGGATGTGGACTTGGAGGCGAAGAATTGGTGATGGAGAATGGGGGAGTCACTCTCTCTCTCTTTCTATGTATTCCCCTCTCTGTCCGTTTGTATGGATGTTTGTTTATGCCTTGTGCCTGCGATTGAAAAACAACGTAAGAAATAAGACAAAAACATGGAGGAAAACAAAAACAAAAAATATAAACTAAAAAAAGACAGAAATGATAAAAGTAAATGGGAAACCGGCAGAGTTGCGACCAGAATCGGTGATGTTGTAATTGTTGCAACTGGCAACTGTCGCATGTGTTGCATGTTGCCAGTTGCCAATTGCCCGTTGATAGTTGTTGCCGTTACTGCAGCGGTTTTTATTACCCGATTTCATATGCGGATCTCGTGTTTTATTGGGCGCTCCTTAGCCGATACCCTTTCTTAATTGCCACCCAAATAACTTTTCAGTTTCAGCAGCCGCTTTAGAGGTTTAATCATTGCCTTGGAACTATCTGTTTTAAATGATACTCCTATTTTCTTGTTACTTGTACGTAATGCAAATCGTAAGCCTATATTCTTAGCTTAAGGCATAGCCTAGTCTTTAGACTACTGCATATGATAGATCATTATTAAGGAAGATCTTAGAGTATGCAGATATCGGTTTTCTTTGCGCCTATTCCCCTCATTTTCCACCAAGTTGCTCGGCCAGTTGTCACTGTCCGAAAAAAGCAAAAACCTAAACAAACACTGGTTAAAAGGGGGCGGCCTGCGTGAGTCATGCATTGATCGATTGATCGACTAAGCAGAGCTCTCGTCAATGTCTATGGCAATGTTAATGGACTTGTCAACGGAATGGTAAAAAAAAACAAATAAAAAACAGAAAGAAAGCTAACGTTGGTATACCAAAATTTGTATACCCTTGCAGTTTGAAATTGGATTATTAGGAATCTGTCCAGTTTGGTAAAATAAAAAGAAAAATTAGGATATACATATACATATGTAGAATTTTGATAAAATTCATGTACAGTTTTACAGTTACAGTTATACATTCACAGCTGACGGCTGTTGATTCTGATCAAGAATATGTTTTATAGGGTCAGAAATAACTCCTTTACTGCGTTTCAAGCTTCTGACTGAAATTGTAATAATAAAAAGTAAGATGCGCATTGGCCGTTCATAGGAGACAAAGGAGGTGGCAAAGGAGCCTTAGAAATAGGATTATCCTTTATTTATGACTATAGTACAAGATAAATATAGTAAAGTTTTTTAAGCTCTGCAGATTATCTTAGAATTGTCTTTATTTTTAAACACCAAAAATTCATAGGTGCCATCTGTCGGTGTTTTGCTGAAACTTAAGCAGGTTTTAGCCGGGCTTTTGACCAGGTTTTGGCCAGCATTTAAGCCAGTGAAGCACTGAAAAGCTATACCATACTGGTCTAGCAAAGCTCTGCTTTACGAAAAGTTCCATTATAATAAACTGCTTTTCAATTTGAAAATATTATAAATTAAGCTCAGCTTCCGATTTATTTAATGGAATGCTATCAGGTATGTACGTACAGCGAGCTGATCAGTGCAATTCGCACTACTGCTTGAAAGTATGCTAGAATTAGGCACCCGCCTAGTACTTATGGCACCCTGAAGTATGCCACCGAAGATTTGTCTTCCATTTAATAATAAAAACCTATCATAATTAAGCCAAAACTGCTTTAATTTAAATTC
>JAEIIH010025215.1:0-14157 GCA_018904745.1 Drosophila orosa
CGTTCTGGAATATATATCTTATTTATTATTATACTCTTCTTAGAAAGTTCAATTAAATGATACATAATTGTGGCTTTATGTAGAATATATTATATATATTTATTTATTATTTTTATTCCTTTCTTATTATATTTCTTACTTTTATTTTAGTCTTGTTATTTATTATTTGATGACACAAATGAATCTGTGATCTTTTGTCAGATTCTTCATTGCCTTTGTTCCCTTCTGGAATATATAACTTATTTATTATTCTACTCTTCTTAGAAACTTGAATTAAATATGACAGAATTGTGGCTTTATGTAGAATATATTATATATATTATATTGGGGATACAAATAACTTTCCTTGGATCATTCCGGGAATACAAACCGGTGTTTTATAATGTCAGGCTTGCCATTGTCCCCATCCCTATGCCGATCCCCCTTCCGGTTACCATTCCCATCCTCATCCCCATCCTCATCCCCATCATCCACATCCATCTTCCTGCCGCAACGCAATTAGCAGGCATCCCCCATCGCGGTGGTAGGCGGTCGGTCGGTCGAGCGCGTTCTTTTCATTCACAAACGCTTTCGTTTGCCTTTGTGTAATCTAATTATGAATTATTTAAGCAAACATTCGCCGCGGCCGTTGACAATATGCTTGGCTCTGCTCAGTGCTCGGTCTCGGTGTCCTTTAAATTGGACGCCATTTTTAATGCTTCCTGTTTCGCCTTCCGGGAAGAACAGAGAGAGCAGCAGAGCTGCACTTGCTCTCCTGTGGGGGCAACTCTCTAGTTAATTTAATTCGAAAACTGTTGCCGAGGGCCTACAGAAGGGTTCACAGACGTTCACAGAGAAAATATACAGGGATATAGTACACACAGGCCTTGTAGAGTAAACTTTCCTATTTATTAAAACTCAATCGCAGCCATAAATATATATTTAATTGCCTTAGTAACGCTTCTAGTGCAACCTTCTTTGGCCTTGCCACACAAACTATTGCAAATCAATAGTTAACAACTGCCATTTTGGCCTTTATCAGCGGGAAAAAATAATTCCATGGTGACGACAAATCAAACTAAAGCCAAACTGGGCAAGGTTCGAGCCATAAATAAGGTCCGGGACGGGGGTCCCGCATTCCCACAGAAGTTGCCAGTTGCCAGTTGCGAGTCTATCGAGTCTATTGATTGATTTACGGCAACATGACTTTCTCCACACCCCCCACAACCAAAAGGATATTCGAAATGGAAGCCCTTGCTGCTGATGGTGCTGCATTTGCATTAATGCCGAGATGGTCGTCACGCTTTATTGACTGCCAAAGCGGCAGGCAAACGGAACGAACCTGGCACCCGGATTTTCGGGGGAGAATCGAGCCGAGTCGGTGGTGCTCTTCATTAATTGTTGCGCCTAACGAACCGCGAATGCGACAAGCCCCTCGGCGACAAGCCCAGTCGAGAGAGTCTACCCAGAGCTCTACCTATGCCCAAAAATAAAAAAAAGCACGCACACATATTCCGATCCTTCAAGCGCGCTTCCGCTTGGCCAGCAACAGGCGGAAGTGCCCCGAACTTTGGCTGCCGATTAATCATCGGTTTCGGTTTTTTTGTACATCTATTTTATGGTGAGAAGGGGGCAGAACCTTTGCCTGCAAATATAAATGCTGCTTCTCCACACACCCTCATAAGTAATGTTTCATAAATCAAATTCGTATTGGTATTTCTTCAATTTTTAATGAGAAAACCATAAGAAAATGTAATAATTTATAAAGGTCTCTGGGGTGTGATTTTGCCTTAGCTAATTACTCTCTCTCTTATTTACATACCTTCATACCCTTCACCACCCACAGAATGCAGTTCGCCACAGTGTCCGGAGGAGATGACACCACTGGGTGTGCCCGCCGTGGCTATACTTCCACTGCACACCAGCTCCCCCGAGCGTCGCATCACCCAGAAGGAGATCATTGCCGGCGAGGAGCGGCCCAAGTATGTACTGCAGTCGCAGTACAAGCCATCGCCCACAGCAGGTACATACTACATAGTATATCCTCCCTTTGAACCCACATAACTACATACAGATCCGTATCAAAGCCAACCGTTTGGTCATTATTAGCTTTATCATGCATTTATGCACGGCATTCGCTACCATGGCCACTTTTGCACCACTCACATAAGAGAGACCTCCGATGACGCCTGATGACGCCCTCAAAGTCATCCCCAACCCCCAAGGTCACATTGAAATTTTCCATCAGCCAATTGATTTTTTGCTTTTATTATGCAATAACCAAAAAGAGGGGTTAACTGTGAATCATAAGAACATAAATCTGGCTGTGAAAAGGGGGGTTAAGATTTGGAAATTAATTACAGCTTAGAGTGTCTCTACTACTAAGTTCTCAGAGCAGCAATGTACATACTAGTTCAGTGTTGTATTGATATCGAAAAAAGATCTTAGCAGAGCTGTAAATAATAAACCTTTAATTATTATTTACTTGTTTGTAAAACGCTTTCGCCCTTCGAGATAAACTTTAATTTTAAAGCCATTCAATTGGATCTCTCGTGTGTGCATCCGCATGTGAACATATATAAAACCTATAACCAGCATCCGTCAGCATACGATCTCGTCTCCATATCGACATCTATCCGATCCGATCTCGCCCTCTTTGAATGCCCAATAAATGCTCTCTTTTGTCCGTGCTTAGTGGTCAAGTCTAGAAGGGAGTCCGGCAGTGGTAGCAGGGTCCATTCCGGATCAGCCTCCGGCTCAGGCTCCGGCTCAGGCTCCGGCTCAGGCTCCGGCTTAAGCTCCAACTCCAACACTGGCTATGGGTTAGGCCTAGCCCCGGTAGTACCGGTTACGGTGCCAGGCATCAGTAGCTCCTCCTCCAAGAATAAACCAAGATTTGTTGTTGAAACCATTACCACTATGACCACAGTGACCGAGCGTCGGATTATCCGGGAGGCACAGGAGGATGCCCCACCAGGAGCCGCTGTTGTCATCGCCGGTGCCCCGCCGCCGTCTGTTGTTCCCACAAGCGGAGGAGCGGAGATGCTGCCACCTGCCCTGCCCGCCAAGGCGAGTGCCACAGCGGCCGCTGTTGCCGCCGCCGCAGCCACAGCAGCTGCAACCTCGGACCAACAGCAGCAGCAGCAACAGTTTGACGCCCAGAAGCCGCCACCCATTCCGCCCAAGGAGACATCGCCGACGCAGATCAGCGGCATACTCAAGGGCGGCAAGCTCTGGAAGCAGGACTCCATCTCGCAGGTAAGTCTCATCAGAGAAATCAACCTGAACGCTGCAGCTAGTTAAGACTTTCTGTGTGTGTCCATCAGCAATCGGATGACCAGAACAACACCACTTCGGAGGACGAGAGCGGCACCACGAAGCGCTCGGTGAGATTTGTGACCGAGGATCAGGCCAATGCCGGCACAGACAGCGATGCCCAGTCGCTGGCCGGTGAGCTGGACGACAGCGAGAACCAGATCAACGAGCTAATCCCCATCAAGAAGCACTCGACGCTGTTCAACAATGCCCTGCGTCCCAATTCGGCGGTGCGCCAGCTCTTCCCGAGCGTCTCGGCCCACCAGGCACCGGTGCTCACCTCCGAGGCCCTAAGGGCTTTCGATGAGTCGAAGCGGGCCGGCTGCCTGGTCACCCATCTCCCAGGCAGCTGTGGCGATTCCGACACCCTGCGTCGCAGCATGGAGCGCAACATACTGCGTCGATCCCTGATCAAGTAAGTGTCCTGGCATCAAATATCTTTTCCTTTAACCAATATGTGTTGTTTCTCTGTTAGGAAAAAGGCCGTCAAGTCTGACATTTCGCTGGAGGAGCGCATCAAGCAGCTGACCTGCGACATTGATGAGGATTTGGCCGAGGAGCTGCAGCGGGCGGTGGACGAGGATGCCGAGGCCGCCGCCGATCGAGCCGCCGATGAGTTGGCCCAGCGTGATAGTCCCGCTGGAGAGGAGAATCCCAATCCCGTGCCAGGCTCTGGCTCGGGCCAGAAGTTTGTGAATGGCGAGAAGAGCTTCTCGCCCAGCAGCTCCGTTTCCAGCTCTTCGAGCGGCTCGTCGGCCTACAAGAAGATCGCCGACATCTTCAATCGCGACAAGAAGCAGGAGAAGATCATGGAGATGGAGGAGAATCCCATAGTCATCATACCGCAGGAGTGCCGTTGCCCGGCGGCCCCCGACCTGGGCATGGGCATCCAGGTGCCGGTGGTGCACACCCAGATCCATCGCACCCCGCCCCGCCAGACGGAGCCGAAGCGCCAGTTCCTGTCCTCCACCCTGGCCCCGCTCACCGCCTGTGTGGCCGGCAACAAGGACGATCTCTCCTCCTACTACACCCTGGCCGCTGCTGCCGCCGCCCATCCGCATGCCCATGGCCACGCCCATGCGCATGCGCATGCCGCCCACTATGCCGCCGCCGCTGCGGCCGCCGATTTCAATATGGGCCACCTCCTGGGAGCGGCTGCAGCAGCGGCAGCCTCTGGGGATCCAGCGGCTCAGCATGCCGCTGCCATGGCTGCCCAGGGCTTGGCCCAGGGAATGGCTGTTGCCGGCGGCGGCGGCGGTGGCGGTGGAGGAGGAGGAGGAGGAGGAGGAGCGGATGATGCACGGAAAGTGGCACCGGATGTGATTGCCGGTACGCCGGGACAGGAGGCAGCCGGAAGGCAGCAGGAGCAGGATGAGCTGGCCGCCTTTGCGCAGGCGGAGGCGAAGCGAACGGAGCAGCTGAAGAAGCGGTACACGGGCGCGGATCCCACACAGTCGCAGGCCAGCAGCGACGATGACGAGCAGAATGACTATGGCTTCAACAAGCGGCCATCGGTGCGCGGCATCAAGCCCAAGTTCAGCTCCACCAACGAGATCCTGGCCCAGATGCAGGAGCAGCTCAGTGCGGCGATACCCACCGTGGTGAATAGCCAGCCGGTGCCGCAGGCGGTGAAGAGCTACGCCATGCCCAACACGCTCAAGCAGAATCCCTCGCCCCAGAATGTGCCACAGACTGTCCAGCAGCAGCAGCAGCAGCAGCAGGCGCAGCAGCAGGCACAGCAGCAGCAGCAACATCAGCAACAACAGTTGCAGCAACAGATGGCGGCAGCCATGCAAAAGACAGAGCAGCGAACGTGGAGCTTCTACAGCGAAACCGGGGAGCAGCAACGCTTCCCCATGGACGCGGCTGCCATACAGCAGACCTACTACCAAACCCTGCCCGCCGGCACCATGTTCCGCCAAACGATGATCCAACAGGGCGCCACAGCGGCCGGTGGGGCGGATGATGCCTCGCTGCTGTATGCCGCTGCCGCTGCCGCCCAGAATTGCCAGAGCGTGACGGCCACCAATGTGGCCACGGCCACCGCCATCGAGCAGAGCAAGCACAGCAGCTACAGCAGCCACTTCGCCCGGAGTCCCACCCGGCGGCCGGAGTCGCCGCCGCCGCTGCGCAACTACCACCAGACCATGGTGCTCATACCGTACAATGCGGAGACCTACTCCCAGTTCGCCACCAGCAGCAGCGTCGATCCCAAGCTGGCGCACATCCAGCGCCAGAATATTCTCGAGTACCAGCAGGTGAGAGTCCAAGGGGATCAGTCGGTGGACGAGGTGAGAATCCAAATGTGGGTGTGGTCAGACTATAGATATTGTGGAAGCGGAGCAACTAACTAACTAACTAACTAACCCAATGATACATCTTTTTAAGCCTAACTCTAACTATAAACAATATCAAATTTAGGGTACTGTAAAATATCTATTAAGTATGCAGGATTTAATGGGCTTCTATAAAGAATAGATTGTATATACTTTAACACCGGTTGCCGTTAACTATTAACTTACCCAAGAAAAACAATAATAGCTATTGGAAATCAAGGGAGTGAGTCTTATCTGTAGAGTACTGTATAAAATCTATTTTTTATTTAGCAGGATTTATCGAGCTTTTAAAAAGAGTAAATTGTTTATACTTTAAGAAAAGGTTTAACCACCGGTTATCTTAAATAATGGAAAACAATAATAGCTAAAGAAAGCCTAGAGAAGTGATTTCATGAGTTCTGTGGGGAATAAAGTTATTGTATGTCTTGTTTGAGTCTTAGAATACCCCCCGTTAAGGCTAACTAATCGAAAATAAGCAGGACTATATCCTCTTGTATATATTTTTAACCTTTTGTAAGAAAACTTAATAAGAAATTCAATATATTCAATTAGGTTACCCGTAAAAAGTTAAATTATTATATATCAAGACTCTTTAAAACCTCCGTTTACTGATATCCAACCTCCGGTAATGATTATCTTATCGAAATAAACACAACTAAAGAAAACTCCCAGGAATTGCTGAGAAACCCATCCTACTGACACTTACTAACTATAACAAGGCATGAGTAGATTAGATTATATATTTTCTTACTTATTTATTTACTTAACTACAGCTTAACTAACATTATTTGAGGCAAACTATTGAAAAAGCTGTGTATACAACAAATTATTATTATTAGGGTTAACTAATGTTTACAATTTTATTTAATTATCATTTAATATTTTAATATATTCCATTTAAATAAGCCATTAATGTGAGTTTCTGTCTCCTTCCCAACTAAGGTCACCCAGCAGACGATCCGTGTGCCCATTGGCTACGCCCTGCCCGGCATGCAGTTGCATGTGGTCAGCGGTCGTGGCCATGCCGCCCACTATGCCCAGCACCAACAGCAGCAGCAGCAGCAGCAGCAGCAACAACACCAGCACCAGCAGCAGCAGCAGCAGCAGCGCCTCATGCAGGGACACTACCAGTTTGGACCGGAAGGCGGAATGCCCGGCTTCAGTGAGCGTGGAGTGCCTGAGGGAGCGGCGGCAGTCTCACACAGCGATTGCAATGCCATGGTATCGCCAACGACAGCGGCACAGCAGCAGCAGCAGCAACAGGTGCAGCAGCAACAGCAGCAGCAACAGCAACAACAGATGCAGCAGCAACAGCAACAGATGCAGCAGCAGCAGTCGGCAGGAGTGGGCTCTGCCCAGGCACAGGGATCCGTGTACTATGCGATGAATGTATGACCCGCGCTTGAATAGTCGCTGCCAGCGGCGGTCATTGTCGAGCGCCGCCAGTGTCAACGTGTCGAGTTGTCAGCGACTTCAGTGCATTTGGGTGGAGGCGGTCTAGGCGGCGGACTGGGCGGATTGGGCAGATGAGCGCCCGCAGCCACGTCCATGTCCATGTCCATGCCTTAGAGAGAGAGAGAAATAGAGAGATAGAGAGTGTCCTCGAGATCCCATCCCATCCGCTGATATGTTGAGTTGCCCCTCAGTTGGCCCTAGCGAGCGTTATCGAATCGGTTCTTTAAGATCTTCCGTTGAGTACGAGTATCTGTATCTGTATCCGTATCTTTAACCTTATCCGTAACCGTATCCGTGTTATCCGTATCTTTGTCCGTAGAGTTATTATAAAACCAACCTAAGTTGAGCATTGCCGTCGAGGATTTTATTTAATAGTTAATGAATCAATTGATTAACGATATATGAAGAGAGAAAGGGAAGTTGAATCTAAACCAAAATACAACCAAATCACATGAATTTACTTACATGCTGGGTGCTAGTATTGCAACAACAACCACAAAAACGACACAGAGAAACCGAATAAACCAGAGATAGGAGGTTAGACGAAGCTTAGAAGTAATTAAGTTATGCAAATGAAATTTAGCAATGTTAAAACCTAAAACATACACGTATTTGTGTATGTAAAACTATTTTTTGTAACCCCATTTTTTTTTAATTTTAAATTATTACTGCTGTTAGCCAAGAAGACCGAGTTTTGCTCAAAGGGAAAGTGCATTTGATTTTAAGCGTATCTCTATGACTAAACACAGAAACATAATTATTAATTATGGATTATGCATTATACATTATTGCCGTATGCTAAAATTAAACATAATTGAATTTTATTGAATTGAATTGATATTACCAAGTATATATATATATTTCAATGTAGTGCAATTTGTTGCTAACTCCAAAAACACTCTCTTATCAAAGGGTATCTAGTATATGTATATTTACAATTATATATATGTATAGGTCTAGGCTTTATTTATCTATATTGTAGAAATGTATAATTTTAATTCTCTTTTTTTTTGTATTCTTATTTTGTACAATAAATTTGAGATTCTCAACTGTCTTTGGTTCTCTACGCTAAGCTTAATGTTTATACGAAAAGTACGATCTATGTGTACACGTACATATGTATATTTTGTATGCTACAGTTTGTTTGGGTTTCATTTGTAGATGATCGAACTCATCCTGCATCGCATTCCACATCTTCCTGAATGACTCTACGAGTCTGGAGGAGATTTCAATGAGTCTCCTCTGGGCAACTCCCCCGAATCGCCGCCTCTCTCAGCATCAGTGCCAAAGAAAAAGAAGAAAACAAAGCTTGCATTGCATCGCTTCCCATCATCACCTACCTACCTACCTACATATACCTCCTCTTCTCATTCCATCTAGTCGATAAGGAACCTTACATAAGTATAGTCACTTAATCACAGTCATGAGCAAAATGTTAGAGAGGATAAAACGCAATCAAATCTGATATTTTCCATAGAAATTCAAATACACACGAGAACATACATACACACATGCTACAAAAGATACATGCGTTACATATACAACAAATATAAATATTGTATTTCGACTCGGATCAGATATTGTGTTAATGTCTATAACGAACAAATATTTGAACACGAATTAACAGTGCAATAGGGTTAAGGATGACAGCTTACCGGAAACGGAAGCGAGACAAAGACAACGCAGAGCCAGGTGACAGCGCGTGAGCGAGATAGTTAGATTGTTAGCCACAAAGAGAGGGACGGAGATAGAGAGAGAGAAAGCGATTGAGAGAGAGATGGCGCGCATAACGAAACAACTTAGTCATAGAATTAACAACTCACACATATACAGAGCGATTAACGATTAACTATAAACGATTAAAGATTAACGATTAACTAAAGCGCGATAAATTAGACGTTCGATATGCAATTTTTTTGGTTAATCTTCATTCTTTTTGGTTTTTCCTTTTTTTTGTGTGTGTGTATGTGTGTCGCGATTTTACACTGAGAGAATTACGACAACTAGAATTGACTAGAAAACGCAGCGCGATTTGCATATTATATACATAAATACATTTAGAGCCAGATAGAGAGCGAGAGTAAAGCGATAACAAATAAAGCGATAAATGATAAATGATAAATGATAAATACAAATATATATGTATATACCATACACAGGCATGCCATATGCATATATACATGGTTATATACTAGATGTTTATGTAATACATAAATGGCATTGAACGAATTCCGAGCACATTGCAAAAGTAACCCCCGCCCCCAAGAAATCGCATGAAATACCCAGTTTTATTTGTTCAGTGCATGGATATCGACGGAAATACGAGTAACTCAATTTTTTCTATGCAAATGTAGTTGAAACAAAAAATACAAAAAGGAAATTATATAAACGAAAAATTCATATATATATATATATATATATAAATATATATTTAGACACACATTTAGACGATGGTATATCCTATATTCGATTGACTTGGTTCAGATCTTGAGTTGCAGAACAACAACAACAACAACAGTAATGAGTAATAAAAACAACAGAAAAGTGTATGTAATAGAATATATATAAATATTAAGGCCGGATATTCACGCCCCCCCGCATTACGCTATATGTTATGTATGTATGTGGGGCACGATGACGACAAGAAAAACAACAAGAATTGATGCGATCGGCACACGAGTATATATATAAATATATATATATAACAAATTTCAACAAATATATGACTGAGCCAATGACTCAAAAATACATTTTAACAAAAATGAAAACCAGAAATATATGAGAAATATAAAAAAAATTATGAGCAAACGAGCCTTAATTCTAATTTCTAGCTTGGAAAGATTTTGGGAGGGTCTAAAGGGAATACAACATCGATTTAAATTCAGCTCTAACTATCTTTAAGATTTAATTTATATTTATTATATTTATTAATTTAAAAGATATTCATTTAATTAGATTAAATATTGCAGCTAAGGATCCAAGCGGTTTTTTTAATAAACAAATTTATTGGATCGTAGTTTCAGCAGATCTAGTTATTATATACCTTTAGTATATTAAATTTAAATTAATTTAATATTATTTAATATGTAAATTTCTATTTATTATTTAGATGATTTTAAAACATTTTAATTTCAAGTTGACTTTATACTAGGGCTGGCAAAGAATCGAAGTAGATAATTCCCCATTCTTAACGAGATTTTGAATCATACAATCACAATTTCTTGAATCAGCAAACTCTCCTTAGTTTATATATTTATAAAATACAATATTATCAATATTAAGTCTACATATATTTCAATTTCCCTTTAACTCAATCTTTGGGAAAGGGAAATGTGACTTCTGCTTTGCAATGTAATTCATTTCTTGAGAACGAACCCCATTGGCGCCTTTTGGGTTGCCTAGACTTATAGGTGGCACTTTCACCTCCAGCGCCTGATAATCCCCTCCGGTTGGCTTCCCAGTCGATCTCCCATCTCACATCTCGCGGATCGCCGAGTGTGTGCAATCAGTCGGAACTGGGAGCTCTCTCTCTTAGGCGGCGTTATCGCTTCGCTGGGGTCTGGCTTCAATCCGCGTCCGCTTCAGTCTGACAGCGTCTGCCGCTCGACGAACCTCGAACCTCCGATCCGATTCTATCCGATACGATACGATCCTATCCAAGCTGATCCACGATGAGCTGTCCCTACGCTGGAAATGGGTGAGCAGCGGCACGTGCTAGTAAGTAGTTCCGAAACCGAACTGAATTTGGGGAAACCATTTCGTAGAAACGAGCACGACGACAACGCCGTGCCACTGACCACGGAGGTGGGCAAGATCTATGGGGAGTACCTGATGCTGGACAAGCTGCTGGATGCCCAGTGCATGCTCTCCCAGGAGGACAAGCGACCCGTGCACGATGAGCATCTCTTCATAATTACGCACCAGGGTGAGTATCTGTATCTGTACCATGTATCTGTAAGTGTATTTCTATCTGCATCTGCATCCTACAGCCTACGAGCTGTGGTTCAAGCAGATCATCTTCGAGTTCGACTCCATACGGGACATGCTGGATGCGGAGGTCATTGATGAGACCAAGACTCTGGAGATTGTCAAGCGACTCAATCGAGTGGTTCTCATCCTGAAGGTGAGTCCCCCAGAGATATTACTACCCACTATTACCCATTCCTCCGTTAAACTCTTCAAATCTACAGCTCCTAGTTGACCAAGTTCCCATTCTGGAGACCATGACACCGCTGGACTTCATGGACTTCCGCAAGTACCTGGCCCCCGCCTCCGGCTTCCAGTCGCTGCAGTTCCGCCTCATCGAGAACAAGCTGGGCGTGCTCACCGATCAGCGGGTGCGGTATAACCAGAAGTACTCCGATGTGTTTAGCGACGAGGAGGCAAGGAATGCCATCCGTAGCTCGGAGTATGAGCCTTCTCTGCTGGAGCTGGTGCAGCGCTGGCTGGAGCGGACGCCGGGCCTCGAAGAGAGTGGATTTAATTTCTGGGAGAAGTTCCAGCAGAGCGTCGACCGTTTCCTGGAGGCGCAGGTTCAGAGCGCCATGGAGGAGCCGGTGGAGCTGGCGAAGAACTACCGGCTGATGGACATCGAGAAGCGGCGCGAGGTCTATCGCTCCATCTTCGATCCGGCTGTCCACGATGCCCTGGTGCGACGCGGCGACCGGCGGTTCAGCCATCGGGCCCTCCAGGGCGCCATCATGATCACGTTCTACCGGGACGAGCCGCGCTTCAGTCAGCCCCATCAGCTGCTCACCCTGCTCATGGACATCGATTCGCTGATCACCAAGTGGCGATGTGAGTCTGGATAATATATTATATATATTTAAATTCCAACTCTGATCATGGTTTCTCTTTCCAGACAATCACGTGATCATGGTGCAACGCATGATTGGATCACAGCAGCTGGGCACCGGCGGCTCCTCTGGCTATCAATATCTTCGCTCCACTCTCAGGTGAGCATTGCATCGATCTTCGATCTTCTTATTGTATTATATATATTATTATATTACTTGTTCAGCGATCGGTACAAGGTGTTCCTGGATCTGTTCAATCTGTCCACGTTCCTGATTCCCCGTGAGGCCATTCCGCCGCTGGACGAGTCCATTCGCAAGAAGCTCATCAATAAGAGTGTGTGAGGCGGAGGCATTTGTTGTTAATTTTTTTTTGTATGGCAATAAAGTTGATTTGTTTACCTATACCTAGAAATTTAAATTATTTAAAAGTCTTAAGCTACAATCAACATTTATATTGAATTGTATTCGCATACTGTTTAGCCTAAAAGTCGGCCAGGGGTTTTTAAATCAAATCCTCTACTTTCACTCTACTTTTCTCCCTCTTTTTCGGTGGCATTTATTGGGACTATTATTTTAATATATTTCTTACTAATTAAATCCAGTAAATTCTGCTATAAATGAAAGGGAAACTTACATACTTTAGGCTATATTTATGTTGTTTTAATATCTTTTCTATCTTAGTTGTTATTGCCATAAAAACAATAATGTTATAATTGAAGGTCATCTAAATTAATGTTTACTTTTATGTTTACTTAATTGCTTTACTTAAAAAGTCTGCCGTAAGGCTATAAATTAATTAATTAAGCGATGACCGTGCAGTTATGAGCCGCCTGCAAAAGCTAAACAAACAAAGGCATAGCGAACCCTGGAAAATATTTATTTTGTTAGCTAAAAACTAGTTCATTTACTCATTTTTTAACGGAAGATGGAAATATAAATATAATATTTAATCTGTTCGTAAAACATATAAATTCCTACGGTGACTCTTTATAAAAATCTTGCAGCGCCACAGAGCCAAGAGAAAATATATTTATAATAAAGTAA
This sequence comes from Drosophila orosa, assembly GCA_018904745.1. Lineage (NCBI taxonomy): Eukaryota > Metazoa > Arthropoda > Insecta > Diptera > Drosophilidae > Drosophila > Drosophila orosa. The sequence goes on from JAEIIH010025215.1 coordinate 12,926, forward strand.
AGGAGTTATTACTCACTGAAAAATATATATCTAGAAATTATATTTCCAAATGCCAATTTTCAGGATTTCATACGATTCTAAACTTTTTTTAAAGTTACAACTAACTAAAAACCATTATTAAAAATTCCAAATGAAGTTATAGAATCTCTTTCGAGCTCTAACTTGTAAATACATTTCACAAGTTCCTTTCTATCTATCTTTCTATACGATTTCTAACCTTTTTCCGAGTTATCACTGTCATAAAAAATACACTTACTCTAATCTAAAAAAAACAGCTATAGCTTTGGCAGATCCACTCGAAATCGGAGCACACACAAAACATAACCTTTGCCAGTGGCCTTTTTGCCCCAAAAGGCTGATAAGCCTCCGATTTTAGCTCTGATTTTTTTCAATTTCAAATATATATATATAGTGCTCGCCGGACCGATGCTGGGGCCGACTCTGGCGAGTGCAATTAATTAGTGCCGCCGGAGGCGAGGGGAAGCGGAATTGGGGTCGTCTTGGGAAGCAGAACAATGCTGCCGGAATCATCATCTAGCAGCATCCAGCATTATGTAAGCCCAATAATTTGCTTACGTGAATCCAAGGCAAATGGAATTTCGGCTCGGTTCGGATCGGACTACCCCTGTTCTGTGGCTATTTTTATATTTTTTTGTTCGGCAATTAGTGCTCTCTGTGCAGGTAATTATGGAACTCAACTCGACCCTCGTACGCGACAACAAGCAACCCTTGAAGAGCAGGTCCCTCCAGAATCCAAGATCAAAGCAGTTGTAGGTAGTCCCCGGCCACAACGAAATGCTGAGGATATTTGAGGTATTTCTATAGCTATATAGGTATTTATAATACCCGATTTCTCTTCTTTCAACTTTTTTTTAATGCGTCATATTTATTATTTTATATATATTTCAGCGATGATAGTTGCCCAACTTGTAAATGTAAACAAGAAATAAAATATAGAAATAAAAATGTAAACTATATATATGTTATATTTATTAAATATATTTAAAACTTATACATGATTTTCTTTAAGCCGCTTAGACTGTTTTCAATATGATCTAATCTTTTCAAAAATAAAACGCAATTGATAAGGTAGAGTAATTCTGTTGAATTCGAAGCTGATTGAATAGAATATATAATTTATAAAACAAGTAATAAATAATTATTATTAATAATGCTTTAAGAACATGAACATATAATTTAAAACGAAAGTTATTCTGCTCACTGAGGATTTT
>JAEIIH010025221.1:0-37787 GCA_018904745.1 Drosophila orosa
ACAATATAAAATCGAGTTGGGAAATGGACAACAAAGACCAGAAATATTTTATAACTTAACAAAGAAGTTAGTAAATAAAAGTTAAATACAATTTGTACCACTGTGCAGCAGCATTTGTCTTTCTGACTCCCATTCCCTGTTGTATTTTTTTTTTGTATTTTGTTCAGGCCTCACCGGGGCCTCTCCTCCTGACTGGAGTTTTGAGTTTGAGTTCGGGTTTCGGGCCTGGCTTGGTGGCTGCTTTTAAATACCCTTTACCTTGGCCATATTAATGCGGCTCCCACTGTTACTTGTGTGCATTGTTGTTGTTGTTGGTGTTTGTGGTGTTGCTGTTGTACTTCACATGTAGTTTGGTTGTCATTTGGCAGCGCCCGCTGTTTAGTGTCCAACATGAGGGCCGTTGGTGTCAGCAACGCTGCTGCTCCTGCTCCTCCTGTTCCTCCTGCAATCGGAGAATGCAGGAAAGGGATAGCTAGAAAGAGAGAGAGAGAGGTGAAATGGTTGGAGGTGGAGTGGAGTGCGGAGCAGAATGTGGAGCTCTCCTGATGGCGAATCCCGATCGGATGCTGCAGAGATGTTCCTGCCGCTGCCGTGTCTCTCCCTGGGTCTCTGGTCTCTGGTATTTCGCCTCGGTAGCCTCAGCGACAGTTGTTGAAATTAAATGCTCACATGTGGGTTTTGTTTTCTTGTCTGCCTGGGCTTAAAAAACCCGAAGTCAACACAAATAAGAAAAAATCAAGAAAAGCAATAGGTTGTCTTCCATAAATTGAATCGGAAAATAAAGGGAGATATTAACAAAACAATATTATTAACATGACTAATCATTTATACCTTAATATGTACAATTTTGAGCTACAGTTTAATGCCTTTTTTTATATATGTTATTATTATCTGTACATTTTTTATATAATACTTTGCTTGTTTAGTCTATAACTTATTTTGTACGGATCACAGCTTGATAGAGAGAGAGAGAGATAGATCAATGGAAGGTTTAAGGAATATTTTATGGAACGAAGATTCTAAGACAATCCATTAACTGTTGAAGAATATTTAAAATTCCGGATAAAATATATACCAAATCGAATTATATTTAAGCCCAATCAAAGTCCAAACTCTTACCCTACTACCTCTAGTTATATTTACAGTAAACCTCATATTTCTTAGTAGCTTCTTGTAAAGCCCCACTGTACCATCGAATAAAACACATTCGTATAAAATGGATGGGAGTAAGGCAAGGTATAACAGGAGGCAAAAAGGATTGCTCTGTCCAAATAAGACAAAAAGCAAGGAACAAAATAAAAAAGACAACGAGTGCAGACAACAACAATGCTCAAGTCTAGGGCGAGTGCCAAAACATATATGAACAAACTTATATATATATACATATGTGTATACGGAATACACAGGATATTTGTATGTATACAACAACAACGAAAAATAATAAAAGAAGATGCTTTCATTTCTGTTGCAATCTCCAATAAAGCTTAAAAACATGGGAACGAGGGAAGTTTTAAAATTTTAATGATTATTGATGGATGGAAAGTTGGATGGTGTTCTGGCTGAAGGTAAAATGCGGCTGCGTGTGTTCGTAAGAAACAAGAGCTAACCAATTTTTGGCAAATTATGATGCATTAATAAAAAATAATGCCGGTTGTACAAAATAAAGGCTTTAATTATAAAGTTATGGCAGGTTTAAAATGCTTTTTTTTAAGCCCAGTTTTCTTGTTTTTGGATTGAAGGCTTTAAGCGATTAAGAATTATGGTTTTTTATTGAAGAATTCATATATGAAAATATGTAATAAAGAAATTTTAGGTAGCATGTTTCACCTGCTTGATAATAAATATAATAAGGATAATTTTTAAAGCTTAATTGGTTTATTGCTAATTGTTTTTTATTCCAAATTAACGGAATTACTTCTGAGAAAGTGTAAATAATTAGTTTTCATAATTCTCTCATATTAAATAATTATTTGAGCATTTTTTAAACCTTTTGTTTAGCTTTTTTCCCTTCTTAAATTCTCCCAAAACTCCCATGGCAACTCTCCCGCTACCAAACTCCTTGAGCAAATCAAAAGCAACTCTAAGTTGCTGCTGCTGCTTTTATTGTTGTTATTGCCAAGTCTTTACAATTCGGGAACAGGCACTTCATTTGCTCCGCTCAAGTTGTTGCAGATACAGATACAGCTTCAGCTACAGCTACAGATACAGATACTTTGGCGTCGTTCGCTTGTCTTCTGGCTGCATTTATGGTTGCATTTACTTTTTAATTTCATTTGCTGCTGCTGCCGCTTGCTGCTGCACTCCTTTTTCGCATTCAAGTGGAGTCAATTTCTTATGTCATGACAAGACACATACTTCAATACACAATACGGACACAACAACAGCGAAGCGACTCAAGTCGAAATGAAAAATACAAATGAAAATATACGGGGAACAAAAAAAAAAATAAGCAAAAATGCCAGACGTTGTCTTGGGATCCAAAGGGATCGGAAGATGTTGTCGCCATTTGGTGTATGGTTGGGGGCCTTCTTCCACCTTTAGAATTTCGGTGGCACTCTCCACTCCACGCTGCGCGTGTGTATGGGCTTAAATATCTTTACTTATTTTTGGACATACTTGATTGAAGTATTTATGAGATTTCAGGCATTTCTGTAATTTTCTTTTGAGCCTTAAGTTACGCTCTTTTTTTATTTCGGATTCGGTATTCGGTATTCGGATGCCCTGTCTCTTGTCCCCATCATCAAATGTACAAACATTTTGGGGCACCCGAAAAACAAAAGAGTTAAATGTTAAATGCTGGGAGCCAAGGAACAGAACAAGGGACCGGGGCCAAAGATATATTTACATATGCATTGGGTGGTGAATGAGCAGAGGGAAGACCCCGGCCATGGTCCATGTTTGTCAGATGAAAAGATATGTCTTTACATGTTTTAATTTTCTTGGAAATTGTTGTTCAAGTTGAGCCGAAGAAAACCAAAACCGAAACCGAACCAAAACCGAAACCGAGAATCGAGCAAAACACTTTACGGACTCGAGAAACCGACGACTGGCATCTTGCCTGTCTTTTTCTGTGCCGCCTCCTCCTCCTCTCAGCTATCTCTTGGTTTATTTTTTGTTTTTAAGTGAAATGTTAAACCTTTTGACAGCGGTAGTTTTCTTATTTAATTTATTTTATTTGCGGTATTTACTCTCTTGTCTTGTCTCGTCTCCATCTTTGTCTCAGTCTGCCCATCTCTCCATCTTCCTCGCTGGCGGAATTCAATTTTGGCTTTTTGTTTAGACCGAGTGTGTTCTCGGTGTCTCTGGCTGCGCATTTTAATGTCAAACAATTGACATGGTTAGGCTTAAAGTTCTCTCCGAGCCGTGTCTCAGTTTTTGGTTTTTGTGGCCAATAATTAAAGTTGACAACTCTCGGTGGAGATACCCAGACAGAGTCACTAATTTGGCCTTAAATTGCTAAATTTTTACTTGTCGGTTTCTGTGGTTGTCGTGCGTCTCTAAAGACCAGGTTTGCGGTGCTTCAAGAATTAGGGGGAAAAAGGCAGGTTTAATCTTGAGGGTTTTTCAAAAAGCTTAACTCAAAAGACCTTGGGAATCCGCTTTATTAAATAATATTTTAATTGGTTTATCAGGGATTTTTTAAAGGACATTTTTAATCTTTGAATAAACTTTATAACGAGACTTCCCCTCTGACTTTCAGCTTAAACTTTCCACTTGAAATATATATATATATAAATTCGTTAGACATATTCCCTTAGCAATTAATCCCTATTATGTGCCCGGCTACTTATGAAACTGTAATCTAAACTATAGCCAACTTATAGCATTTCTCACTCGAATCATTTATCTTCAAGTTGAATGGAAAGTTTTTAGTTTTCAGTTTTCGGTTTTATTTTCTTACTTTTTTGTTTAAACTTTTTGATTAGAACAATTCCTCAAGTTCCTCCGTTTGGCTGTAACTCAAAACGCTTTGGGGACACCACAGAAAAATGGGGAGAAAATAATCAAGAAAAAAAAGAAGAAAAACTATGCCGGGGAAAATTACAAATACTTTTGTCATTACAAGAAGGGTCTCTCTCTCTAGAATTCCAATCGATGTGAAGAACTTTCCTCACGGCATCCATTTCTCAAGCTCAAAATGACGAAACGCGCAACTTGGATTATTAATTACAATGCCCAGAGAGAGGAGGGAGGAGATGCTTTGAGATTTATATAGGTGTAACTTTGTGTATTTGTTGTTTCTATATCCGAGTATCTGTGCCGGAATCGAAATCGAATACGAGACGAGATCCCAACTGAAACTCCAACCTACTACCTCCGACCGCCCTCCCACCAACTGTGTGCGACAATTTTGACTTTTATAAATATTTTGACTTGTTTTTGTAGCTGACAGATACCTCCATCTCTCAGGTTCTCTTTTTTTGATTCTGCTGCTGGTTCAGCTGCTTCTGCTGGTGATGCTGCTGCTGGCTGCCGGCGGCATATCTGTGACAAAACATCATTCAACGTGTGCAATGATTGATGATGCAACTCAAAGCAACTTGTACTCAATTTTCACTGCCCGCTGAGCCAGGAACGTGGGGATTACACAGGCACACACAGAGACCGGCCAGCCAGCCAGCCAGCCAACTCACATAACTTGCCGGGCATGACAAAATGTCACAAATATTCTACAAGCAATTTGTTTAAATATCGCATAAAAAACGAGAGAGAGAGAAAGAGGACCAGGAAAGGCTAAGGTTAAACGGGTGTGGTAGGAAAGGTACTTTAGATACCCTGGAATTATGGGAAATACATGAAATAGAGCAGCTAAGAAAAGTATTTAAAATGGTATTTGCATTTAGAAATGGTATCTTAAAGACTAAGGAAATATATAGTTTACAATATTTAAGGGGAAGTAATTTAGGTAATTAAATATTATTTGATGAAGCTATAGCTAATTATTTAGGACTTTATTAAAGGAAATAGAGCCTTTTTTTAAGCAAGAAAATTGGGAATAAGAATATACAATGTCTCTCTTGGACTCTCTTGGCTCCCTTACATTTTTTGGAAAGCGGAAACTTTTCAAAACAGTTCAAAGCAGCTCTGTTGAGGTTGGCCAACAAATCATGTGTATTGACCGACTTACATTTGCTGTTACATTCCGTCTGGGTTTGACTAATGTTAATTTTTTGTTTTATCTCCTTCCGTTATATCTTGTGCCCTACTCTGCTGTAAACCCTATAAAACATGGTCTTTTTTAGTCAATTCATAAACAGAAATGCCTTAAAAACTCAGCCCTTTCCCCAGTTATAAAATAACCCCGAGGAAAATCAATAATCCCAGTTTAATAAACACACATAAATAAAAAAAAGAAAGAAGGTTATGAAAACAAGCGAGGCTAATAAAAGCACATGTAGTATCCATCCTTTTTCATACACTAAACCAATAAACCCGCACTTGGCGAGGGTATAATAAAACGAAAGGCGAATTGCGTGATGCAGTCGATATAGGAGAAGACCAAGCGGGAAGTGCTTTATGGGGAAAGGGGGGATACCAAAGGGTAGAGAGATGGCTTGGAGGAGAACCTCCTAAGTCTAAACTGGAAGCCAAGTGATCCGGGGAGCCACAGGAACGGCGCGCAGCCGTGCGGCAATTAATATGTGAGCAAGATGCAACCATTGCCATTACCATGTGCCTTCAACTTGAACACAAAATAGTTAACTAAAAGGCTAAAGGAGTAAGGCAGGGGCCGGGGCCGGGGCAGGTTCGACGCTCGAGTCCAGGTCGAAAGCTGGCAACGGCAACAGCTACATGATGTGCAATTACAAGGCGGGCTAGCAGCAGCAGCAGCAGCAGCAGCAACACTGCAACTCGAAGGCAATGGCAACACGGCACCGGCAACGGCAACATTGCAGCAGCGGCAACAGCAACAAAGCAGCATAAGTGCAGTGTCTGCCCTGCCCATGCCCCGCCCCCTTTTGAAGCCAGCAAAGAGGAAGAGGACAAGCAGAAGATGCACTTGAAAAAAAAATCTATATACATGAGGTTGATTTATAGAGAAAAAATAAATTATAGAGAAAGAAAGTTTAAAAAATGTTTAGTGAAAAAAAGGCAATAAATTAATGAAGAACAATGGAAATAAATATTTATAGAAGGAAATGTAAATAACATTTTCAAGAAAAATTATAATAAGATTGGTAACAAATAATCTAAGAAAATGAGGGAGAAAATATGTAAGAAATCACTTACTATTAAAAGAAAGTCTCTTTAATATTTAGGAAAATATATTTATTTTTCAAAAGAAAATAAACATATTATTTCTTTGAGTGCACAATCAGCAGCAACAACAACAACAGCAAGCAGGAACAACTGCAACAGCAACAGCAGCAGCAGGCGAAGCAAAAAATATTGCATCTTCTCAAGCATTTAATCTTCTTTGCGCCTTTTTTAACCTTTTATTATTATGCCTTCAACGTGCAAACGTTTTGCTACGCTTTATATACCCCTCCGTCTACCTCATACTCCCTCCTGCAACTCTTCGCTGCTCCCTTAACCCCTACCCCTTGTCCCTGTACCAAGTCGCCTTCCGTTTTGGGGCGCACTTACTCACACGCCAACCCCGGCGGAGATGGAGTCCGATTCAGCAGTCCAAGCAGTACAAGTCCCAGATCCCAGCCAAGTGGAATTCCAGCTTCTGCTTTTGTTGTTAATAATTTCTTTTCACTCCTCGGAGCTTGGCTTTTGCAATTAGAATGCGTGTTAAGTGCACAAAGATACAAAAGATACATTTCAAGGGAGCAATGTGGCTAAGGGATGGCCAGAGACGTGCACAGAGGGAAAATATGCTAGAAAAATGTATCCTTAAAATGGGGATTATTTATTTGTGAGTTCTGCTGGACCCTTTCCATTTTCCCCCGGCAATAAATACCCGCGATTTTGCATACAATCACAAAGCGATGGCCATAAATTTCAAGACAATCAAATTTAATTAATTTTCCATGATGTGGGCCCAAAATCAAACTCCAACTCGGAGTTAGTAGTAGTAGTAACCCTTCCCGGAATGGGAATATAAATCGGAATAGGACAGCAGCAACCCCTCGTGGAATTGTGTGGGATTGCCAGGTTCCTTCCTTAAGCCGCTGATTGGAATGTTTTTGTGTATTCAGCCTCGGTCCAAAGCTGATTTTACGCTCTCTTGCCATTACCCAGTGAGTGGAGTGGTTGGAAAAACTCTATCTCGTCGATAGAGGAGGATTTTTCGGGGGGATTTACAATTAGATAGGTCGTCGTCATCGTCGTCGTCTCGCTTGTTATTCCAATGCTGCTGATGGGTTATTGCCATTGTGACGCGGGGGTTGAGCCAAAATTCGCGGTTTTATTTCGTCAATTTGTCTAAGTGAAATTTGCATTAATCCCAAAGATACTTTTTTTTTTCTGCATGCCAAATATATGTATGTATATATTGGCCCATCCAGGGTGAAGTAATTCGACAGACAGCCAGCGATAACAACAAACAAAAACTTTAAGCTGCTCAAAATCTCGTTTAGGGGTTGGAAATTAATTAATAAACTGTGTGATGAGATAACGAAGGGGATTTATTTAGGGATTTTCGGTTGGGTTTTTATAATGCGGGATAACATTAACATTTTCCCGAGGATGTGAGGAGTAACACGCACACACAGTTTAAGATTAATTGATAAAAGTAATTTGGGGTCAAAAGAATTACAAGTCAAAGCAACTAAACAAGTATAGTTTATACCTAATATTTACAGATTAATAAAGTATTCTAGAGTCTTTTTAGGTTACTAGTTTGCTAGACATTTTTGTAAAAAAAAATCACAATGAAAAAGCTTTGAAAATAAATTTATTAGTCTTCTCATGGTTTAGAAATTCTGTAAAAATACATTTTAATTAACTACAAAGATAAACTACTAAAAATTAAATGAATGTTTAATTACTTTATCAAAACTTTGCATGTTTTTCTACCTTTACACCCATAAACCTCACAAATTAATTTTTACAACACAAAACCGTAAAAGAAATACCCAAAATCAATGAATGCCTACCTATCTTGATTTTCTCACTCTGACTTTAAAACAAAATTCTTTCCCATGGCTCAACAGCTTCATTAGCATACCTGAAGTTTTCACACCTACGCAAACTCATTTATGAATCACTTTCCAAGATCACTTGGCTACCGGGGACAGCCAGAGCTCTCCACGTATCCATGTATCCATGAATCCATGTATCCATGAGCTTGGGGCACACGCAAAGGAAAGTCCATCCACACACGCACTCTAAATACGCCAAGCTCGGAAAGAGTGGCTTTGACAAAAGCAAAACTGTATCTTATAAATACGATTACCGTGGCCAGAAAGTAGCTACATAGCTGGCCACTAAGAGTCGGGGCCACGTTATAATTTCACGAAATATTTTCATGAAAAAAGCATCTACTGAAAAATGCATTAAGTGCAACTTCGGAGTGCAACTGCAACTGCAACTGCGCGGCAAGGAAGCCATAGAGAGTAGCAACGAACGAGTCCGGTTAAGCAGGGGTTAAGAGGGGATCCCACTCTGTGTCTGTGTCTGTGCGATGTATGCTTAAAAACAAAACTGGCTTCAGCTTTATGGCAGAGCCAAAAACAAACAAACCAACTCCACACACAAAGTTCTACTTCTGCAGCAGCAGCAGCAGCAGCAGCTTCGTGTTTTTTAGCTGACAGCAGTGTTGGCCATTCAATTTTACACAAAAAGTAGCTAAATTATTATAAGAAAATTATGGAGAGTATTTAACAACAGTGTTCTCTATGAAATAGTTATTTTCCGACTTTAAAATAGGTTTAATAAGAGGATTTAAGGTTAAAATTAGTTGAATCCATCTTTTAAATTTATATAACATTTTTCCACATTTATTTCAATCATTTCTAAAAATTTTAAGACTGAAAAAACAATGAATTTATAATGAATTTTATCATTTATTGATTTCTACATTAAAAAAAAAAAACCCAGCAATATAACAGCAGCTAAATTAACACCACTGACTGCCAGTGGCACTGCGACTGCGCCTTAATTCTGTCCACTCCTCCGAGCCACTAAATCTCTGATATATCCGAAAATGCAAGCCAGATTTGTGGAAAGGCAGCAGAGACACAGGGAGAGCGGAGAATAAAATACGAGGAAAGAAACATTCTGCATCTGGTAGATACATGCGCTCGAATGGTTTCTTCTGGCAAATATTAGAGCTATGTTCCTGCGGCTAAAGATTTAATGATTTGCACTTTTATGGAAATAATTTTTGCTCCTCAACGAGTGGCAGAAGGAGGAGGAGGAGGAGGTTAGCTGTGTGCAACGGCGGCTCCAGCATTCTGTGCATGGCAGCAATTAAAAATATTTAATTATCGTGCAAAAAGTTGTTCGAACATGCGCAACATTTCTCACATGTTGTCCAGCAGATACAGGCCAGCGACCAGAGAGAGAAGATTAGAGAAAAGTCTGGGGGCCTTCTCTGGTCGAGGAGAATGGGGAAGCCAACCAAAGGTGTTAGCGCATTCTGTATTAGAATCTACCGAAAATTCGGAGGCTGCCAGCGATTTCCTGTTGTCCAAAACCAGAAAAAGATAGAGGCAGCTTCTTGGGAAACAATTTAGCAATTTTCGGAGGCGAGAAACACACTCCGATTTATTCACTTTGAAGATGAACCGAACCCACGGAATGGTTAACCCCGGCTTTTCGGTCAATTTAATTCGTTATAGACTCTGCATATTAAGCCTCATAATAAAGTCAACAATTTATTGATTATTTCGGTGGTTTTCTACCCGTCTGTCTCTGTCTCTGTCTCTGTGTCTGTGTTTGTGTGTGGCATTAAGAACACTTTTATGATTCCTGAAATGATTTAACTTAATAAACTGGGAACACTATCAAGAGCTGAATTTATGAATGAATGACTCGTTAAAATTATGAACCACTTGGCTGGTTTTATCTTATTCCTCTAGACTCTAGACTCTTGATATCTTTGGCATTTCCTTTGTTGGCTAATAAAAAGCGCTAAAACGACAGCTGGAAATATTTTTGCAGCAAATTGAAAAATATTTACAGCTTGGTTGGAGTAAAGATTACTGATAGCATTTATGTTTTATAATAAAAAAAAAAATCAAAGGCCGTGAAAGAAAGCCATTTTATGGTTTATATATTTTAACATAAAATTAAATCAAGAAGGGGTTTCCCGATAACGTTTATGGATTTTAATGTGCAAGAAAATGGGTTTATCTAAGAGTATTTTCTAATACACAAAAATGGATAATATTGTAATAAATAGAAAGCAAATTGTTAATAGCTTTTAGGCCAAGTAAATTAAAGATTTTAACTAAAAAGGAATTAATATCACAGCTAAAATGGTGCTATATTTAATATTTCCTTATCTTAGCTTTTCTTTTATACTTACTTTTTAAAGATGACATTTTCTTCTGTGTGTATTTAAAGAATGATAAAATACCAACTGCACCTGAGCTCGCTCTCTTACCTAATTAGTCGGGATTCCTGTCATTCGATTCATTATCTTTAGCGCCCTCTTTCTATTTCAAGATCCCTGACTATTTGCCATTTACCATTTGCCAAGCTAAACAACTATTGCACCTGTGAATGGCAATTTGTAATTGTGTCATTGCAAAGAAAACAAGGGAAATGAGAAAAAAATGGGGAAAAATAATGGAAAACGGGTAAGAAGAGATGCGCCTGCCTGGGTGGCTGTTGGGGTAAAAAGCAATGCTCTGTTTCAATTTAATTAGCCATTAAAATGTCTAGCAATTGTGTGTGAGTGCAAGTGCGAGGACGTCACATGCCAAACAACTACGTGATGGCTTGCATCCTTTGGCACTCTCTCGAGGGAATTCACAGCAACAGCACAACTATCTCAAGCATCTCCATTGGTCCTTATCCGCCGCAGTAGAAGATATATTTTCACTCCACCTCCTCGCTTTTCCACCTGACACTGGACGGGACTATAGACTCTGGACTATGGACTCTACTCGACTCGACTCGACTCGACTTGACTTCAATTCAATTCAATTCACTTCACTTTTATTTGTCTTCATCTGCTAACTGGCTCTCGCTCGAGGAGAGCAGAGTCACTTTTTCGTTCATCTGTGTGTGTTTGCATTTGTGTGTTTGCCTTTGTTTGTGAATTTAACTAATTAAGTTTCCAATTTTCTCTCTTCTTTATTTGCAGATGTAAGTGCTTGAACGGATTTTTCCTAACCAACTGCCAGCCCTGCCGGCCGCCGGCTGAAAACTGAAGGCTAACGGCAAAATCAATTTAAAATTTATGTGAACAAGTGACATGGAGACGAGCCTCTATTCGGATGTCCAGGTTTTTGTTTGTACAATTTTATGTGAAATTCATCAGCCATTTTCGCAAATTAATTTGCTATGATGCTGGAGGACAACAAAGAAGAGCGATTGCTCATAAAATGGTTTAACAATATTTAATTATCAGGTTTCCGGGCCTTGACTTTTCACCCCCCCTCCCTGCACTTAATTTTACATGTTATTTTATGTGTTAACTTGTGAAAATATTTTCATACATAGTATATGGGGGTTTAAGGAAATTAATTACATTTATTTTCACTGCTTATATTGATTAATTTGAATATTTTCCTAAAATAAATGACAAGCATTCGAGTTTATATTCGATTAACTCTGAAAGAGAGCTTTTTCATCAAGATTTTTTAGAAATAATTTATTTTTGCTTTGATTAATTTTGATTTTTCATCATCAAATTATTAGCTATAGGGCCCTATATATGGAAGAACAATTCGATGTATCGATATTTAAATCGCTATTTTATCGATGCGACATATGTTCGATAAAATCGATAAACTGATTTAAATATCGAAGTGTTCCACAGAAGAACCGAAGCTTAAACTTTTCAATATTTACCATATGATATTGAGTTGATATATTACTTTCTGTCGATAATTAAGAAAAAACCAATTTATTATTGATTTGTTTAAGCTTAGTGCATAAATGTAGGCTGCTTTTTCTTAATTGCAATTTGTAGTTTTTCAAGGCTTTCTATTAATCGCATTTCACTCAAGACACACACATCTTAAGATTCTAGATGGCAATTATAGTTTCTTGGCTCACCAATCAACATTCAACACTCTCTCTCCTCCTCTGTTCCAGAGTTAATAACTCAAAGATATTTTAACCCATTTACCATGAATGGCAAACGCTGAAGCTCGCATTTAATTGACTGATTGCTGTTCAAATTGAATGCAGGTGTCAACGCCTCAAATAAATAAAAGTATACTAAAGGAATTAACTACATAAAAAGAAGGAACGAAAAATAAAAACCTTTTCATATTTGCCGCGCTCTAAATCACAAACACATAAACCAAAAAATTTAATTAAAATCTACTCAGAACGGCATCCGGATTATGTGCATGTGTCGTGTCGCCTGTGCTTCTCTATTATATCCATTGATTTATATTGCCAGAGTTGAGTTTTTATTTGAACATTTTCATTAAGATGAAAAACTGCAACTGAAACAGCACTTGCTGCTGCTGCTGCTGCTGCTGGGTGTTCCCAGTCGAATAAACATAATTCCCATGATTTATGGATTTGGCACAATGAATAAACACTGGCAAAGTGCAGACTTTGTGCAAACTATTAACAGGCCAAAGAGATCGGGCGCTAACATACACGGAGAGCACGAGCATGGGAGCATTTATATTGTTGGAGCTCCGCAAAAACAGACAAAAAAAATAAGGAAAACGTTGATATATTAGCCAGCAACAACTATGTGTACATGTTTATTATTAGCAAAAGACTCGCTCCTCGCCTCTGGAGGAGGTGAGTCTCGGAGTGAGGCCGGGCGGCCTGCAATCATAATAAATGTTCATTGAAACCTTTTAAAAATCGCGCTGCCACAGCCGCCGCGCCTCAATGAAGCACTGCAACAATAAATTTTAGCCACGAACCAACCTGAGAGCCAGTCCTCCTATACCTACATATACCTCTCTATACCAGCACATAAACATTAATAAACTTGTTGCAATCCAAAAGATAATTAGCCGTGGCCAGAGAGCTGCAGCCACACCAGTGAACAGCCAACAACATACCACACACACACTCACACACCTCACATAAAGCTACAACAATTTGCTATTTAGTATAAAGTTTCATTAAAAACCCACTACGACTGCCTCAGAGATATATACAAAGGTACAAAGATACATCCACTGAGAGGGTCTCCACTCCATGCCGCTTCGCATCGCACCGCATCGCCTGCCTGCTGTCGATCATAATTTAACATAAAAATGATTTGATTACTATAATTTCTTTTGTGTTTTGGTATCACCTGGTAAGCTCATTTACTACAACGGCAACGCCGCCTATTACTCACACCGGTCGGTCGGTCGGTCTGTCGGTCTGTCGGTTGGTCTGTCGCTCCCCGGGTCCGGTATTCGGACTCGGCTCGGTCTTTACCTTTTCGGTCCCAGTATCTCACCACACGGGGACCCCACCGCATGCAGCGTGTGTCGTTTTGTAGGAACCAGAAAAAAAGAATAAAATAAAAACGAAGGCAAAGATGGACACGGCTCGGGGAAAAAGGGAAAAAGAAGGCCCGAAATGAAACTGCGGGAAGGCAGCACCCAGAGTGCCATCCCTACACTAAGGAAAAGTGTGTGCTTATGTTGAGAATATGGAAAAATATTTCCATATGTTGGGAAGAAAAATGTATATTCAAAAGGAACAATTTGCTATAAAAAATTCATTAATTAAAAGTATTTTATTAGTTTTAATGCCAGAACAAGTTGGGAATTTTAATGAAAACTGAGCTAAACTAAAGAATAATTTAACAATTTGGATTTAGAACCACATATTGTGTTTAAAATCACTTAAAAACTAACTTAAATGGTGGATTCCTTTGGGATATATGTAAATATATTTAAAGACTAAAAAAATTGTTGTCCATGATATTTTTCCCAATTTAAACTGACCCTTTTTTTGTCTCTGTGCATCACGAAAACTTGCCGGCCAGCGAGGAGTCAAAGTCAAAACTGACAAACCCGTTCCGGTGTCTTGCAACAGCCTTCTGCCTCAGAGTCTCGTCCAGAGTCGCGGAGGCAGAGCCCCGGTAGAAGTCGCCGTCCCAGGTATTGCTGGCAATAATAGCATCGACTTAAGAGCCACGAAGAAGTATACTTCATCGGGTACTGGGTACAAATATCTTGTTTCATGTGTGCGCTGGACGTTAATAGCAGGCCGGTACCATTGTCCAAAAGCCAGAAAACAGTATAACCACCAACATTCGCCCCTGTCTTTTCTCTTACCTGTCGCCCTCCCCCCCCCCTGCCATACTATGTTACCTGTGTGTGCCGCTTGCATCTTCGCTGAGCGCCGCTTCTTTGGCAGCCTTCGCTGCATTTCATCATTCATGCACATTATTTTAGCCAATGCCAATGCTTTTGGTTTAAATTTGGGAGGGTTTCCTAGCTGGCTACGGATTGCTCTTTTAAGATGAGAAAAGTAGTAATAAAATAATTAGGGGGATCGGTAAAAAAAGCTTAAATGATGCAAATATTTCTATGGATTCCTAACATAAATGCTGGGATTTCTAGGGTAAACTATTCCATGAAAGCAGCTTAAATAAAACATTGTTACAAACTGTCATTATGGTGTTTAAACCTTCTAATGACAGCTTATTTTAACCCTAAAAAGAGCACCTAAAAGTCGTTCTTTTTATACAAGAATTAGCATTTTTCTTTCTTTTTTTTTCTGGTGCACTTTAGCGTTTTGTGTGCACTCTCCTCCGCTCCTCCGCTCCTCCGGACATCGTGTCCTGTCCCGCCGCCTGCGTATCGCATTGGCCGAGACTTAGAAGCCGAGATTGAGTTACATTGCTGAGGATTATTATCAACTGTATTATCTGCCTTTTCTTCTCCCAGCAGAAAAAAAAAGCCAAATAAAAATTCGTTACGCCGCTGCAGCGTTTACTCAAAAGTGTGGAGAGAGAGAAAAGGAGGGATTCGTGGGTTTTGGTTTTGGGTTTTTTCTGTTTTTTTAAGGGGTTTTGCGCTTTTTTAATGATACCCGCTCAAGTATTTTCTCTCGTTTTTTGTAGTTATTTTTTCTTTTCGGCTTTCTGTTCAAGTGCCTTTTGGTGCCGTCGTAATTTGTTGGCTTGTGTTTTTTTTTTGGAGGAGACGAGACGAACATGCATGTTTCATAAGTTTTTGGGGGCAACAATTGTGTAAAATTATGAGCTGTCCATATTTGCCATTTGGCACGGTTCCAGGGCATCAGAAATGCAGAAAATCCAGCCAGCAGCAGCTCGCCGGCCAGAAAATTGGCCTGCCTGCCCGGTCGTCGGTCTTTTGTTTCATTTTTGTAGACGCCATAAAACAAACTGGAGTAGGTGTTGTCGTTAAGTTTTGATGTGCCACATTAAAGTAGACTCCCCGGAGCAGATTGAGTCTCGGAACGGAGCCACCCCATTGTGCAGTTTATGATTGCAGATGAATGAAGCTACTAAATGCGAGGAAGCCCACTGTGCTCTAATGGGAAATCAGATTTGGCCTATTGGCATAAAACCCAATATATCGGCAGTCTCTGTTGCTTTTATTGATTTGCCACGACACTTTCACTT
The DNA here is from genome assembly GCA_018904745.1 of Drosophila orosa. Taxonomy (NCBI): domain Eukaryota; kingdom Metazoa; phylum Arthropoda; class Insecta; order Diptera; family Drosophilidae; genus Drosophila; species Drosophila orosa. The sequence continues at coordinate 15,632 of JAEIIH010025221.1, forward strand.
ACCTCTGAATATATATTTTGTTTGTATTAAAATAAAAGTGAATGTCATCGTCGCTGGGGAGTTAAAGTTTGAGGAAATTAAATCAGTCACATGTGGAGGAAGTTAAACTGTCAAACTGATATACGATTAGCATTATTAAAGGAATTTATTTGAAACACACAAAATGAAAGCTATGCTGGCGACCGTGAACCTAACTAATTCTTGTGGGATTTAATCAATTTTATAGCGGAAAGTGCTTTACAAACTTTAGGCATACAAAAGTCGTTTAAATGAAAGCAGGTTCCATTAGGAAAACACACTTAATAAACTCGAAACTTAATTTACTTGAGAAATGGCTTCATTTAAATTCAATTATTATATGTATTTCCCCTTTACAAGATTTTATATTTACTTTAATCACTTTTATAATCAAGCAATTCATTTATCACATGGCAGATAATTTAGGCAAGTTAAAGTATATGATGTTTTAAATTAGGTCTAGTTTTTGCAATAAGAAAAGTTGCCTTTTCTATTTGCCAAGACTTTGTCTATATAAAAAACTTTTTCTTTTATTGTTTTGTTATACAATAGACCCCATAGACCCGCCCCTCCTCTGTTGTAATTCAACCCACACTGGCCTGCACCCCTAACTAGGTCACATTACAGTTGGCAAATGTCTGCGGTAAAGTTTTAAATCATATTTAAAGAATACGGCAATAGAGATGCCCCCAACTGCTTCGATGGCGACCGCGAAGACATATAACACACGAGGAGCCATACAATATATATATATATATATGAATGTTTATATAGACGAGGAGGAAAGCTCTCCGGGGCCCAAGAATTGCACCACCACACTAATGGTGGCAGTGGCGGTCGGTGGTTGTGCCTCTGTGGTTCGAGATGGAAGCCAGAGCGGCAAATGTTCCAGGAAACTATAAAAGACAATAGCGGCAATATGCCAGCTCTGGTTTTTGTGGTTTTTTATGCTTGGACTCTATGGAGGAAGAAGCCTTTCTAGCTCCGTCTCCGTCTCCGACTCGGGTTCGGGCTCGGGCTCTTTGGCGTGGGCCTAAGTCAACAACAAAGAAGCGAAGCCTCAATGCCCTGGACGGCGCCTTTTGTTAAACATATATACGAAAAATATATGTATATATCTATAGATATTTGGAGTATGTGAGTGTGGAAAAACCCTCGAAGAAGATGGGCAGAGGTGGAGAACTTTGCTTGGTAGCCAAGCTGTGTGTGCTCACGCATTAATATAGTTCCAAGCCAAAGTACACAGAAGAAAGATGTGCACTGCAAAGAAAAATTTAAGAAAATGTGAGGCATTTTAAATATTTTAAATTTTAAAGAGGGTCTGCATCTAACTTTTTCAAGTCTTACGTTACATTTCCGATACTTTCTTAGACATTCTAAGAAGGATAAACCTTTTTCTAACGAAACCTGGCATATTATAATATATAAGCTCTTACCTTTTCCCCTCTCTGCACATCTAGATATAGATGTGTGTGAAACAAGTTTATGACAGGGGGCCGCCTTTGGCATGGGGTGGCAAATAATGTTGTTTATGTGTTGGACCGAGCCGTAAATATGACGCACCATGGAAGGAGGAAGGGGTTAAGGTAAACCCGACTGCAAGTGGTGTGGTCAAGTGCAAAGTACGCAACGCAACTGCTCCTATTCCCATGGAGGCAACCCCAGTTGCACTCCCTCCCTTTCCCAGGGTCCCATTGTGGTGTCGTCTCCAGAATCGCAAGACTCTGGTCAAGTGCTGCAGTTGGCTTTGCTTCCTGCCTTTCGGCCTGACACTCACCTGGCTCGCTCTGTCTCCTTCTCTGCTCTGCTCTGCTTCTGGCATTCGATTCTGGCCAATTCTCCACGCAGCCATCCTTGTTCTTGGCTTTGTACTTTTGTACCAGTATTTCCTATATTATTTTCCCTGACTTTGGCTTGGTTTGGCTTGGCCTCTTCCCATGACACCGGTTAGCCGCATCTTCAGCTGCCGCTTGTGCTTATTTGGTTACTTTATGCCTTGGCCTGGGCCATTGGCATTGCCATTGCCATTGCTATTGCGACGGCTCTGCTCTGCTCCTTCTGCTGATAATAAAGATGACAAAATATCTAGAAAAAATCATAAACCTTGTGTGTATGTTTGGAAAAATAATATCTTGCAGATATAAAGTACCATTTATGTCGTGCTTATATCTTATTTCGCCAAAGTCGTGCCATCGCAAAAGTCGCGAATCCACAGCAAAGTCAAGTCTAAGTCGCAGTCGCAGTCGCATTCGCAAGTCAAGAGCTGTTGGAGTCTTGTCCCAGAGCTGAGTCCCAAAGTCGATGCTGGAAGAGTCCCAGTGTGTCTCGGTTTTGCTCCAACTATGAAGGAGAACTGGGAGAACTGCTGCTGCGTTGCAAGATTGCTTTGGTGGCAGCGAATGAACAGCCGAGCCAGCACGGTTGTTGCGTGGGCCACAGTGGGTTAATTGGGTAAATTATTCAATTAGAAAGGGATTATGATATTCATTAAATGAGATTTGTAAAGCAAAACGTTCCTGAGTCGAATGAATTATGGAAACAAAGAGAGTATGAAGATTCCTTTCAAATATAAATACTTGAATAAATCATTGTATTTATTACAATTTCTAGTTATTTCTTCAACAGAATTTTCTATTTTAAATTCCCAGAGTTCTTCGCACTTTCCTCCACTGTTGGGGCAGCACTTCTTCACATGACGGCGACAGGCAATTGGCCCAAAGCAGCGCCATGGCCACGTTGTCATCTTGGTCAAGAAGCTGTGCAGGAGGCAGGGGGAGAGCAGTAGGAGAAAGATGGTCGAGTCTATTGGCCAAGTATCTTTACTGCTTCTCTCTGCTGTTCAGTTCAGTTCGGTTCGGTTTTATTCCGTTCAGTTTCTGGCCTGGCCTGGCCGACTTGTATATATGCTTTCATTACGAGCTTAGTTCACGTCACAATCAGTTGTTGGCATCGTTTATGCCGCATTGCCGCACAAATACACAGTCAGGCTTAACAGTTGTGGTCAATATAATAAAGCTGGGTTCTGAAAAAAAATATTATATTATTCTAGAAATTTAAAAAAGGTTTTAAAAAATTAAATGAACTATAGTTTATATAGTATTTTGTAATATAGCTAAAAACAATTTCTTTTCTGTATTATTTAACTTCAGAATTAGAGTATTTCTTTAAACATTTTTGTTTGTTGTGACTTTTCTAATGACATTTTCCTGAATAAGTCACTACTTTGACCTTAACTCATATTTTTAACTACTGCCATTTTCATGACAGAATCATTACATAATTCATGACTGACCAAACAGAGCTTGAAATAAATATTAAGGATGCACATTCAATAGGCCTAATTTTTGTTACAGTTCTAATTCATGTTACTTAAGCTTCATTCATTTCGTAATTTCAATAGAAAAGTCACTAATAATGTAAAATAGTGTAATTTTCATGACTTAATCAGTGCATAATTCATGACTGACAAAAAAGGTTTACATATATATTTAAAAACTGAAAGTTTTCTATATTTTAGGTTTTGGTTGTGGCTATTTTCATTTGTAATAATTTCATTTATTTATGGAATCAAACCTATTCGCTCACCCTGAACTGTGTATGCATAGTAACTAGTTGGCTGCTGTGGCAGCTTCTTCAGCAAAATGTCTTTCAACTTATCGCACACTCACACTCAGACACTCTCCCCTCACATATCCTGTGGCAGCATGTGAGGAGGTGGAGCAGGAGGAGGCTCCTCGCTGGTAATTTGCATGCAACCCGGAGAAGAAACCCCCTTTTGCAGCCACCCATTTTGCCCACTCTGTACGTGCATGTAATTTATGCGTTTAGATAACACTTTGCTAATTTTGAATGGCATAAATTTTTTTTGTACATTAGAAGGCGATGGCGACGGCGACGGCGAAGACGGAGTTGGCCCAGTCCTTCCTTCGGATCGTGCCTGTAATTGTGTGTGCGTGTCTGTTACTTATTTTTTCCATACTCCTTTTTTACTGCCTGATTTTCTTCTTTTTTTCTTGCTGTATTTTTTGCATGCCGCACTTATGATGATGTATTGATTGTTCGAGGTGTCAGATTTTTGTTGTTGCCTGCAAACACTCTTGGCCAGTCTTGGGTTCCTTTTTTTTTTTTTCTTTTTCCTCTCCGCTTGGCGTAATTAAAGGAAATATTTGAGATATGCCAAGATAATAGTGCTGGAATGTTGTTGGATTAATTAATTGAAAAGTGAGTTGTGGAAGGAAAGGAGGCCTGCCTTTATTTGGTGACTCTGTGGCTCTGTTGCACCGATGTTGTGTTGGCCATGTCGCCGGTTTGCTTATCAGTGGCAGCATTGACTTTTTATGGCCAAGACCGGACTCGGGGCTCTGGGACTCTCGGACTCTTGGACTCTCTGTGATTAATAAGGATTTTCAAGTCGTTAGCCGTCTTCGTCGTTCGCCGTTCATCGCGTTTTTTTTATGGCCAAGAACAGGGCTCTGAGGAGGGAAGCTCCCGCGAACCGAATCGACGACGACGACGACTACGAGAGGAAGGCAGGCAAATTACCGATTTCAACAATGTCGCTCAAGTGGCTTAACTTAAGTTTTTGGCTTTGACAAAGGCCCACGGAAAAGCGATGGAAAAATGCTTCAAGAAAATTAGGAAAAAAATAAAAGAGAAAAGAAAAAAACCAGCGGTTGATGCTTGAATAATGATGTGATAACCGTAGGCATAAACTGGCCCACAGACCCAAGATGATGATCCATGCCAGTGTCCACAACTTTGGCCAGATACAATTACTGGCTCTATGAGCCGCCTCTCTGCACCAAAATGTGTTGGCAATTCAGAGGCTTTATAGCGGATTTTGCGAGGAATTACAAAATATTTTCTTTGTCTAAGAAAGATATAGTAAAGAACAAGCTGGATTGAGATATATTTCTTAGGAAAAATATTTACTTGTTGGGATAGAAATAAGAACCTGAAAGAGCCATTTATGATAAATTTGATAAAGGTACTTCAATCTATTGTAAAATAGAAATATAGCTTGTGATTAAAAATATTTCTATCTTAATCACAAGCTATATTTCTATCTTACAATAGATTTAAGTACCTTGCAGTTAATTTTTATAAATTTATATCAAGATAGTAATATAAATTGGGACTAACCATGTTTAAAAAATGTATCAATAGTTTAAACTCTTTTCTTAACTTCACTATTTTGTTTGTCCAAATAACTATTTATTTTAAAAACACAAAGTATGTCAGGCTACCTTGGGAAAGCCCTTCCTCTTACCTTTTATTATTATCAATACCTTCTAGTTGGCTATTATTTTTGTAGTCCATGGCAACTCTGATGGCCGCCACCCAGCCGGCGATTCCCTGCCCTGAAGCAATCGCGTCACAGCTGCATTCGCTGGTAAAAAGTTGCTGCTTAAAGTTTTCAAATTATTCTAAGTAGGGCAGAGCCAGGGGATTATGCTTGGGAAATGCTTCTTTCTTGGCTCTGGCGGCGCCTTGGATTAGGCTCGAATTAAATTGGAATTAAATTTGCCGCTTAAAGCGCGACAGAGTGAACTGAAACGAATTAAGCAGCCGGCTAGCAATTGAAATTGCCAGTGCATTCGCCACATCACAAATTGAATGGGTGGAATCCAAACAAATTTGCTTAGCAGAGAGTGAAATTTTCAAACATTTGCTTGGATTTATTCTTTTTATAGAATGAACGGAATGAATAAATTAATGGATTTCATAAATAATGCGGCTGGGAATCAAAACATAAATAAGACCTAGTTTAGGGGAAAATGTGGAGAGGGCACAGAGAGCAGTTATATATAAATAATAAAAGCTATATTTGCATAATCAATTTCATACATTTTTATTTTTTGCTTGTTCTACATTCAAAATCAAATCAGACTTTAAATTATGCAAAATATTAATTGTTAGCCTAAAAAAGCTGCATTAAATATGAGCCATAAGTTTGCCAGGCAAATATTAGATTTGCTTTATGTTTTAATCAAATTTAATTTGCTCCTTATTTCCAATGTTTAACTTGGTTTAATTAAATCTAATCAAGTGTAAAAATTACGGATAAAAATTATTAATCAATATGTAAGCTAATGAACAAAAAATTGACTGCAAAGCTGGTTTTTTTAGCCATCAAAATCTGTGCTTAATTAAATTAATTTCCATTTATTTTTCCGTTTTAAAATTACCTCTTAAATGTCGCCAGCCAGTGCATTTATTTCTGTATATATGCTAATGAGAGAGCCGCCAAGAACTTTGCCCACGATTTTTGACAGACTAATGGAATGTGTAGACTTTCAGCTGTCACATTTTAACAGCGGGATTTCCAAAAAAAAAAAAAAGAAAAAATCATAGAAAAAGTGCAGCCAACCAGGGCAAGTCTAGAGATGCTAATTAAAAGAACAAACTGAAAAAATCAAAAATCAAAAGACGAAAGAGCAGAGAGCAAGGAAAGTTAAAGCAAACATAAATTTATGCAGGCATAAGTCTAATCAAAACTGCACGGAAAAGCTCTGTGGCTGTGGTTATGGAATCTGGAACTTCTCTCAACTCCCCACTGGTTCCACCGTTCCCACCGGTTGCTGCCTGGCTGCATTCTCTAATCATATGCAAGTGCCTCAGAATTAGAGGCAGTAAAACTCAATCACAAAACTTCATGGCTTTACAGCGAATCCCAAGGCGAACCTCAGATGTGAGCCGCTGCCGGGGTGATATACTCTTCATATATTCCTCATATATAAACAGTTACGTTTGTCTTAATTACATATCAAATATATCGCCTCGCTGATTGATCTCAAGCCAGGCCAAGGAGGAGTAGGAGAAGTCTAGAAGAAGTTCCCCTTGGAGTTGGGCGGCCATAAAATCACCATAAATTCAAGTTATAAAAAGTCATGTTCGGCTGCACTTAATTAGCGGCCGACGACGACGGCGACTCCTCCGACCTCTACGAAATGAGTGTCATGCCCATATGTCCTCCTCTCTGTCTCCTAAAACTATACCGATCCGATCCCAGAGATCCCAACCATAAATACCACGAGGAGCCCGAACAGGAGGACTATAATTCACACAATTTGCTGATGCGTGTGCCACGAGTATCGAGTGTTGAGCCCAAAATGTCAACAATATAGCACTCGACCATCTCTCAGTCTGCCCTGCCTGCCTGCCCCTATATATATATATTTCTATATTCGGAGCAAGAAAAAAAAAAAAAATTAAATGGTGTGAACGAAATTTTATGCCGAATCATGCGTGGAAAATGATGAAGATGCCTTGGCGGCAGGCTTCTCGGCGGCCATGCTCCGTTTGAAATATATTTGCGTGCCTCATTTCATTTGTTTATGCTTTTCTAAAGACTCTCAGATGCAGTCAGCAAAAAAGAGAAATGGTCATAAAAATGTGGAAATTGGTACAATAAATTAGAAGATAATTAAGCCAATAAAAGTTTGTGTGGAAAATGAAGAGATCTTCTGATAACTATACAATAAAATCAGAAGGAGCTCGTTATTTCCACTTTATAGTTTTCTTATTGTTAGATTTTTTTATGCTTTAAATTAAATCCACTTCGATTCATAAATTATTTAAATTATGTAAATACCATATTACCATTTAAAAGTCAATTATTTTGATAAGTTGTCTCCCAGTTACACATTTATCTAAGAGTCCTTTAAGCCGGATTTCCTTAATTTCAATAAATATTTACAGTCTTAAAACCCATTTAGTTTCCATATATATATTTCAAGTGTAATAAACTCGGAATGTGTGTGGCGGCCTCGTTAGAGAAGCCCAGCACACTCTTGATGAAGATGCACACACTTGGCCATGATAACTGGGTCCCCGAAAATTAAGTTGAAAACAATTTAAATTTGTTAGAAGCCGCCGGCAACGACGAGGCAAGGCCTCGGAACGGGTAGAGTCTGTAGTCTGTCTGTAGTCCGTAGTCCAGTGTCCCTGCCAAAAATGGGTAAAAACACTTTCAACTCCCCAGCATCTCGGCATCAAATGGAGGATGCGGCCCAGAGAGAGATATGTATGTTGACGTCAAACGACAGCCGAGAGACACTTCACTTGTACTGGCAAACGTACTTTTCTTTTGCTTTTCTTTATTTTCTTTTTTTTTTTCGGGTCGCACTTTTATGAGTAATTTCATGTGGTGCGAGAGCCGTTTTGATGGAGTTGCAATGTCCTCTCCCTGGGGAATGGGAATGGCAATGGGAATGGGAATGGGTTTTTCGGGAATTTAGTTTCTCTCGTCTGCTGGGGGGTTTTCTTTCTTTTATTTCTGGAAGTTTTATGGACCAGTGGAGTTGGAGTCTCCAACGTACGTTTAGTGGCAAAAAGGTGTTGATTGTAAAGGAGTTTCGGCTGGAAATAAAAGCAGGTAGCATTTAACGAGTTCGTTTATGCCTTACAAATAACTCTCAATTTGTAGGTGAATGTTAAGAACTTGGTTGCGGGATGAAACAAGCTGGGTAATGATTAAAATGAGGTTTATTTTTGAACTCTTTAAAAACAGAAGCTTAAATTAAAATCCCTTGTGCCATTTCAAAACTAAATATTCAACTTCAAACCTCTCCCTTTTACTTGCCTTTCAATCAACATTAAAAAAAACTGAAGCCTTCAAAAGATCGTTTTCCCGGGCACACAGATCAGAGAATATCCCTCATCAAAACTCCACTTTTCGGATCATTGCAACTTCATTTCAAGCGAAACATCTCGGCTTCTCAGATTTCTTGAATGTTTTGGCTGCCTGTGAAGTCGCTTCCTCCCTCTATATTCTTATATATATTTCCCACTCCTTCCCTTCACAACCAAAATCCAAATCCAATCCAGAGAAACTCTCCAGCACTCGACGTCCACCCAAGTTGGACGACAATTAAGTGATTCATTAAAAATGACAGAGCATGAATTCAATTGAGAGCCAGAGCCAGAGACCGAACTAGAGTTGAGTTTTCTGTTCTGATTCTGGTTTCTGTTTCTGGTTCTGGTTGGGTCTTGAAGTTTGAATAGAAACCCAAATAGAGGAAATGTCAGTGCGTGCCAGAAGGCGTATATATCGCTCCATTCGCTGTGAGATAAAGGAATAAAAGAAAGTTGTTGATGTTGCCGACGACGACCGACCAGCGACCGACTACCGTTCAAATTCAGCCCGTACGTGCACAAGTATTTGAAAAACTCATTTAAATCCGATGGACAGACGACCTCTCGAGGGTGGGAAGAGCCGGTCCGAGGACCGGGACTGAGACCTGAGAGCTGAGAGCTGAGAACTAGTGAAAATCAAATGCAAAACGACAAAACGACGATGGCCTGGCCTCCTGACGCTGACATTTGATGCCAAATTTTCAAGTGGAGCGACGACCAGCAGCGGCACTGGCAGCCAAAACACTTGAGGAATTGCCGCCGCTGTCGTTTAAAAGATGATGGCATGAGATACTCGACGAGTGCGAATATGAGCTCTGCAGTAGACACTGCGGGAAAAATATTGTTAAATTAGGAGGATATGAAATCTAAATAATATTCAGACGAAGTATATATCAGTACTAACTGGGTAGAGTTAACAAAGAATTCATTCTACTCTTGCAAGCTGAATTTGTGAATTAATCTCTGTTTAGAAGAAATATTAAATCACAACGGAAAAAAAAATCCTGTGTGGTTAAATGTATTCCTGCTGAAAAAAATGTGTTTTCTTGCTTTGAAAATACATTTAAGGATAGACTAAAATCTAAGCTGGAGTTTTACATACATTGATAATTTGTTTTGTCAAAAAAAAGTTGGGAATTATAAGCAACCGAGTTAGGGACATAAAACTTGATTATATTTTTACTGAAGATTAATTTTCAAGACGATACTCACATATAGGTTGTATAAAAATGTCTAAAAGAAATATTTTTATCACAAAAGTCAAGGCATTAGGTTTTGGAAGTTGTAAACTAACATATTTTTCCTGAATAAACAGTTGGGAATTATAAGAACGAAGGAATACAAATAAAAGATTACATGTTTATACTTGCACTGAAGATTCACTTTAAAGGAAAAGCTTGCATGTAGCTAAAACTTTATTCTTTATTTTATTTTTAAAGCTCAGTGCATAAGCCTCCCCAGTAGCAGCTTCTATCCTTCTCCGGGACCTGGACCAGTCGTAAATATGAGGCACAAACAAAGCAGCAGCGGCGACGTCTCCCCCTGCGTCCAGACACAGAAACCGAGCTGGAGCTGGGAAGGCAGGCGGCTGGCCATGGACGATTCCGAGGCCGCCGTCGCATTAGTATACGGAAGCTCGAAAGCGAAAAAAATTACAATCTCAACCATTTGGCAGACAGACGATGACAGAAGAAGCGATGCAGTGTGTGGTGGCGGTGGGAAACGGGGTGGAACTGCTGCGGGAGAAGGCGGCCACCAGATTCCGACGGCAGATTGCTATATAGGCAGGACGAGGACCAAGCAGGCCATAAACTGGCGACTATGAAGATATATTAGGCAAATAGATGGATGGATGACTACGGTCCGCCATCTCCATCTCCATCTCTGACTGATTTTTTTTTTCTTTTTCCGAAGAGAAACAATTTTCGACAACGTTTTGGCAAATGCAAATGGAGTTTGACAGGCCGCCGCCGCCGCCGCCAACGTTCCGCCAGCAAATAATAATAAAAGACTCACGGAAAATGATGGCGGGGAAAAGCTAGCAATGGGCCTGATGAAAATGCCAATACCCTAAAGCGTTTTAAAAGGAAATCAGTGGATGATGAGGATGAGTTTATATTGTAAAGAGCTGACTTTTTTATACAGAAAATGTAAAGCAGGTCTTAATGAAAGGATATATTAAAGGAGAACTATGAGAACAATTTAAATGTTTCTAAGCTTTGATTCAAACTACTCTTAAATTATATTTATAGAAGACTTTTTTTATTAATCAGTAAACATATTTACAAAATTCTCTCTTATATTTTTGACGAATTCTACAATCATTTCCAAATACCCAATCCTCTGATAGAGTACACCAAAAGGTTATCAGCTTTATTTCAGCTTATGATGAGAATGACGAACATTAGAAAAGAAGTTTTTCTTTTAGCTACCTGACATGCACACACACACAGCACACACAGTACACACACTGACTGTGCTCGGCGTCTCAAATTACATGACCATGAAGAGATGAGGAAAAAACACAAAAATTTATTACAAAAGATAGACAAAAGATGCGAAATATTTGCCCCCGACTGGCGATGTGGCGATGACGATGACTATGGGAATGTTGGCAACTGCTGCTAGAAACCCGCACAGTGCTGCAGAAAAGTTAACGCACGTAGAATGTGCAAACCAAACAACAGAAAATATGAAAGAAAAAAAATATGTCTGCCCGTCCATCCAGCCGCATAAATACTCTCCGGGGAGTTGTTAGTTTCATGGGGTTTTCTCGTGTGGATTGAGCGAAATATGCGAAGCCTCCAAGCCAGGGTCCAGGTCCTCGTCTTCCTAAGGCTGTGCCACTGGAGCTGGCAATATAGTTTTCTCCACATACCAAATAACCATTTCTCCCAGGGCGGATCCTTTGGCGGTACAAAAAGAGGAAAGTATTACACTAGAGAAAATACTTTTTTAATATTCGAAAAATATTTAAGGAAAAAACTTGGTTGGAAGACCTATCGATTCTGTATCGATATTTGACAAAAAAAAAAAAACAAATATACACATCGATATTGTAGCGTTGTGATATATGTTCAATAAATCGATATTCGGCTTAATGTATATCGAACCAATATAATCGAAAAAGAAGAAGAATTTTTCGTATATTTTTCAATAAAATTGATTTTTTCCCGTTAAATCGATTCGATAATTAAAATTTCGATAAATAAACAATTAATTATATTTTCAGCGGGACATTTATGTTGATATATTTTATTGATATATTCCTCTTGATATGTGTTCAACCTATCGATATTTGTATTTATTTAACCTTTTTCTTGCATACTTTAATTTTTAAAAACTTTCTGAAAGTTTCACAATAACTTCTTACAACACTTTATGCAATTCCGAATCAATTAAATATTATACAGGAATATTTCGTAAATTATTCTCCGTATACACACACATATATTTGTTCTTTTTTCGCCCTTGGGGAGGCGCCTGTGCCACCCAAGTTGCCTGTTTATGAATTACACCAGCCGTGCAGCACGCGTACATATCGTACTTATGCTTGTACATACAACATGTATTTATGTATGAGTATAAAATGGAAAGCATAAACAACGACGACGGCGAATGAAAGCCCCGTAGCTGCTGCAACAAAGGGCATCTCACTGAAATATGCTGGAAAACTGCGAATTGCAAACTGCAAAACGAAACGAAACCAAACGAAACGAAACGCACTGTGCGCAACAATTTATGGCCAACATTCAGCAGCAACGAAAGCGAAAAAAAAGAAGGAAAAACGAGAAAATACAAATACAAGCTGAATTGTTTGCGGCCGCATAAAAAGTAGCCAAACACTGAGGGGTAAAGGGGCGGCATTGCTGCATTTCTTTGCATAAATTGCAACATTTTGTGGCACTGGCTCCTCCTGCAGCTGCTGCTGCTGGTGCTGCTTAGGCAATTTGTCATCGCAACTGGACTGTTTTTCCAGCTCCATATGAAGACATCCATCCCAGAAATGAATCTCAGCCCTCGGCAGCAGGTCTCTCTGCTTCGATAAAGTAATGAACAGGTCACATGGCCGACGACCGGCTTCAACTTTGATTGCGGAAAAATCCCTTTGAAAAGTTTTACGCTTAGACATTGTAATGTCTGAAATGTATGCGCAAACTTTTTGGCCAATTCAAAGTCAAGAATAATGTTTAAATTCAAGAAAAGTGCACAGAGAAAAAATGTATTCGATGATAGGGATATATTTGGAATTATGGGGAAATAAATTTAAGTCTTTTCTAGATTTGATTAAGGGATAGACTTTACTTTAAATATTTATTTACTTAAATATTTATTCATTTCATCAGATTCAAATTAACTTTTTAGTTTTTCCTTAACATCTTCAAGCGACTCTTTATCAATATTTTTCCCAAATCAAAGTAGGAAATTGGTTACTAATTTCTATCGCAAGTTATTTCCTGTGCAGACTGTGTTAGGTAGGAATCCCTCAAACACAAAAAAAATGAGGAGACAAACTGAAAAAGTATTTCCTTCACGCCCCAGCAATTGAGACTGAGTGAGGCATAAATATGCTGCTGCCACACTGAGATTACCCCATAGCCCCCGAAACGCATTTACGCCAACTCAACTGATGCAAATCTAATTCTCGGATTCTCCAACAGAAGGAGACAGCCCGAAGTTTTCGGTGTGTGTGTCTGCTCGAGTGCAGTGCAAAATATAAACCTCTCAAGTGCAAAAACCATTCAAAAACTAAGCTAAATTTATTTAAGGAACAGCAAGCAACGACGACTGCAGCAGCCAGAATATTTTTTCCACTCTGCACTCTGCTCTGGGTTCAGTTCGGTGTGTGTACGTACGATGTGCGAGGAGCTCCTGCACATTTCACTTAACAGAAATAAAAACTGAAAAGAAAAGCCAACGCAAATGCGAGCAAAGCCCAAACCAAACCAAACTGAACTATACAGGGGCCAAGAAAAAAAAGAAATACAAAATGCAGCAAGTTAGTTTTCAAGCAACAACGAACTCTTTATATCCTAGGAGTTTATAGGTAACGCTTTCTTTATAATAATAATTATCCTTATATCAAATATACACCCAGTTTATTTTATTGCTTAAATTCTTATATTTCCTTTGTGCCATTGAACTCGTAATACCCTTTTATCAAGTGTATTCAAAACGAAGTGAGGAAAACCCATGCAGAGGCACCGGAGCAGAGCAGCCAACAAATGTCGTCAGCCAAGAGCAAGAAGTGGAAAACGTTAGTCGGAACCTAGGGAAAATTTGAGGAAAGGGATATATACCACTGGGTTCGGTGGGATTGCTGGAATGAAATTCAGGTGGCGGTGGAAAAATACGTTGACTGGGCTCTCTCTCATTCCCATTTTGGCCAGGTCCTGTGCCGGGGCCATGGATGAATGTCGGTGTGGCTGTTGGCGGCGACGTGTGCATGCAAGGTGCTCGTATAATGCGTTGTGCGTGTTAAAAGATAGTTTTGCCCGGCTCAACGCGAGGCCAAAATCCAGCAAGTTTCAGTAGCAGCCAGCAGCGGGAGCAGGAGCAGTAGCAGTAGCAGTTGGAATAGAATGGAACTACCCAAACCCAAGCCCAACCGCACAGCCCAGCGACAGGTAGTTTTACACATTGAAAAATCCCAAACACCGTGACACGACTCGTTTTGGGGTTGGGGTTATACACACGGAAAGAAAATGAATGCTAAGTTGTTGGGAAATGTTAATAGAAAGGTTAACACTAATTATATAAAAAATATAAGCCCGAGATGGATCGATTTCTTTAATTAATATATGGAATTCAACATAAGCTAGGCTTGTTGTTAAAAAAAATATAGAGTGTGCTTAAAATTCCCAAGTACGAATTCCGTAAAGGCGCAGAAATTTATATAGAAAAGAGATTCACTATTTTTATATGAAATATAAGGCTCTAGATGGATATGTTTCTATAAATGGAATTAATAACTAAACACAAGCTAGGCTAGTTATTAAACAAAAACCCAAATGTGCTTAGAACTCCCAAGTACAAATTCGTTACACTCAAAATTAAAATATTTTCCATATATAAAGTTTGTGACAAATAAGTATGTAATAGACTTGTTAGACAAACTCCTTTTAAATATCTAGATTGTCTTTTGTACAATGTAAGTCACATTTCTGACTTCTTAGTATACTTTTTATCCCTGTGTACTTTTTCAAAACTGCTCCTGTTCAGCGGCTACTGTCTGCATGTGTGGATAGCTCCCTAATGTAATGGGTCCGGGGATCAAGGCAACGCGAGACAAATGCACAAAGAGCCTCACTCCTTTGTTTGCTTTCCTCGTTTTTCTTTTTTCTTTTTGTGGGGGGAATATACTACAGCTGCAGCATTGGCATTGGGGATCTTTTCAATATCTGCAGTCGTAAAAAAGAGGTGTGTGCTAAGGGGATTTCTGGGCATTTGGCTGCGATTTGTTTTAGAGGGGGGAAAAAAGCGGTCAGAAGGGTTTACGTTGTCTCTGTCAAAGTTTGATGGAAATTGGTAAAAAGTTAGGACCCTTAAATATTTGAAATTGCATTTTTTGATACAAGAAAAATTGAATAACACTGAGACTGGTTAAATAGAGAGAGTTTAAAAACAACATCAATAGCAACATTGTTCTATTATGAAAATATGATTTATTTACAAACTTGTAAAGTTGGAAAACCTTTTTAAATTATATAAATTATTTCCCCAAGCTGCCCTTAGCTTAGGCAATTATTATTTTTGTACCATTTTTTACTTTTATCTACAAATGTTGGTGTTGTTGTTCCAGAAAATGTTAAACAAACGACAAACTCGAAGCTCAGACACGGACAAGGGATTTTTTTTCTCTCTCTCATATTTTTTGTGTTGTGTTCATGGCTTGTAATTTTTTCCACGCTGCGCGTGCTTCTTGTCCATATTTTGCCCTTAACCCCAGAGTGGCCCCTGCCGCATCCATTCAAGTAGCATCGTCATGTGTTTGCTGGTGGGTCTTCGGGCCTTCGGCCACTTTTCATTCCACACTTCGGGCCTGGGCCTGGGTCTCGGTCTCGGGTTCCTAGACAAATATTATTGTTTCCAACACGCCGTTATTGCATATTTGCCTTAAATGTGTATGTACGTAGATATTTTTTCCAAAGTGTGAATGAAATTAATGCGTTGCACGGTCCCGTAGGGTAGAAGAATTTTCCCCTTTTCCCACACAAACACACACACACACCATTTGAAATGTTTTGTTTTTGTTTGTTCCCTCTGTGCTTTTCCCTCTTTTTTCACCAAATATTTTTTCTATTTTCACACAGACTAAACGTTATTAAATGCAGGCAAATGCCCCGCCGGTCGACGGTCCAATGGCATTTGTAGTGTTGTCTTAGTCGCTGTCGTTGTTTTTATTCTTACTTGTATTATTTTTTTGTTTTCCATTCTTTTTTTTTTGTGTGTTGTGTGTGCAGGTCAGAGTTTCCCTGACTATATAGTATATATATATATATATATACATCTATATGAAATGTTTTCCCTTTATTTTTTGCGGCAAAGCTTTGAGTGTTTATTTTTTGTGTTGCCTACATTTTTGGGTGGCCAGCAGGCGCGCTAATAGTTGCTAAAATAAACGGTGAAACAGTGGGCTACTCATAGGTAAAATTGCTTAAAAACTCTAAAACTATTAATGGGAGTAAATAAAAGCTTTTAAGCTGTTTGCAAAAAATGTTCTTCTTGTTTTTAAACTCTTGAAACCCCAGTTAATACCATTGAAACTCCAATATTGAAAATAAAACAATGGAAACACTTGCAACTTTCTGTGCCAAACAAATCCAAATAATTGGCACTATAAACTCCGTCTTCAGAGACTCTTTTGCTCTCTTCCCAGCTACCACTTACCACCAGCTTACCAAGCTCCAATTAATTGGCTCAATTCATATAAAATTCGTTCACTCCACTCACTTAGCTTCAATAACATGGTTCCCAAACTTTTAGTATTTTCTACACACAAACTTTTACGGGAAACACACACAGAGAAAAAGGAAAGTGTGTGTTTGCACCCAACTTTTATATTTTTTTTCTTGTGTTTCCACAATTAGCCTTAACTGATTTATGTTCTTTAAAGACTTTAGTTGGCTTGGCCAGCAGCACTCTCTCTCTCCCCTTCGATCGAGTTGGGTAATCCCATTGAATGAGCCAGCCACCTGTTCTTTTCATGCATCATTTGGCTTTTTCGGCTCCACACCTAAAAGTGCTGAGTAATGTGTCATTGGCCGGTTCTCAACACCTGTTACCAAATGGCTGACTGGCTGACTGGCTGGCCCACTGTGCACCATGGGCCTTGGGCTTTATGGGGGCGGAGCTTTGGCTCTGTGGCAGTGCCTCTAATGCTAAGTAGCTTTACCGCTGCCGCATCGCCGGCTCGTTAAGCGGGTGGGCGATGGGCGGTGGGCGGTGGGTGTGGCTGCACACAAAATAGCCGGGGAAAATGCCGCCCTAAATGCTACTAATTAATGAGGATTTAGTGAAAACTGTTGGTTCGTTTTTTATTCGTTGGAATGAGATGAGGAACAAAAAAAAAAGAAAAGGAAAAACATAAAGAAATGCCATTGCAACCGCCCTCGCATAATGCAGTTTTGTGGGGCGTGTTTCCATTTCCCCGGAATATATTTTTCTTTCTGTGTGCGCCAGCTCGCTGGCTGCCTGCCTGGTATTAGCATATAAATAGCGTTTTAAATATTTTTAGGCGCACATAATTCTAGGTATTTTCCCCACCACCACCACCACAAAGATATATTACAGCGTTTTATTTGTTAAGTATTTCTCTCGTGGCCCTGCCCTGGCCCTGAATTCTCGGGGTGTTTGAGTTTACGTTAGCGTTCGCGTGCGGCAGGACCCTAGGTCTTGGGCCTGTGTAAACAGGAAACGATCCTAGGCACACACACAAACACACACACTCCTTGCCTAGAACATAAAAAAGAAAAACCGAAAATAAGGAGAACCCACTCCTGCGGAGCATTTAACGCGCAACTGGCAAACGGCAAACAAATGTAATCAATGAAATTTTATGTGCAACAGAAACGCACTTCAGATTTTCCACAATATTTCCATTATGTTGTTGTTGGTGGCGTGTTTGGGCGCGCTCTCTTTATGCTTTTATAACTTTATTTAGCCGGGCCAAACAGAGTTCAGATACAAATTACAATTGCGGCGCGTTAGGAAATTAAAAAAGGATTTCCATGACCCGCAGCCTCGTTGGCTTTTTGTGAATATAAACAGTTTAGGGTAAAAAATTAGGTGGACTTGAAAGGGAACATTTAATTTAAATAATTTAATTTAAGATAAAAAAAAACTGGTAATTTGTATTGGTTTCAAATAAGATAAATAAACAGGTTTTAAAAACATGGTAATTTATAATAAGAAACCTTAAATCTATATTATATAAGACTATATAAGACTAGGAGAGCATCGAAACTTCCAACATAAATCGTAGGATAACAAAGATTGCAAAGAGTGCGTGTGAAATTCCCAAGTGCAGATTCAGCGCCAAAAATTCCCAAGTACAGTTTCAGTATCACGCTGAAACGCTCATAGAAATAACTACTTTTACTACTAATTTAGAAATATATCTTTAGCTGCGTGCTATTTTTACAAACCCTGATTTGTGGCCCTCTTTTTTTTGCCCCACTACACATTATTCTGAGCACATCTGTAGATTTTATTTATTTATTCCCCCCCAGAATGCAAATATTTTACCTTGCTCTCTTTTTACAGACAAGTCCGTTTTACTTCTGCTGCCTGAATCCTTGGTCCTTTCGTGCGTCCCTTTCTGCTAATTGCTTTGTGTGCCGAGCTGCTTTCTCCTCCTCGCTAAGCAGGCCAGATCCTTCTACACTCGAGGCTCAAGGTTGGTATTATACTCCGTTTTATATACATTGTATATCGTATTCCTTCTTTTTTTCTGTTCGTTCTGTCGTTGGGTTACCAATTGGTTTTATTTTTGGGGTTTAATTGCAAGCTTTGGACAGATTTTAATTACTGACAGCAGCGGCGAAGGCGGCTACGGCGGCGACGGCGGCGACGGCGGCGGGTACCATTTGTGTATAAAAGGTCATTGGGAATGTTATCCAAACAGCAGAATATTCAAATTGAAATTAAGCTAAATATATGGGCAACCGACGGCGAAAGGGTAAATAAGTATTTTGATAATGGAAAAAGGGTCCGGTTTTCATTGGATAATAATGAAAATGAGAGACGAGACAGTATATATTTATTTAAAAGTGAAAGGAGAAATTTAAAAGAAGATTTAATGTGGCATTAATTACTTTTTATAAATCGCTGGGTAGTGATAAATCTTTTCATTAACGATTTATGAGGAAAATAAATTTAATTCACAGTTTAAAGCTGCACAGAATGTATCTTGTTTAAAGTGTGTTTAAAAACTATTAAACAATTGCAGAAGAAATAAAACACCACTCACCTAGATTACCGCCATGAAATCCACTCAACCGATAAATCAAATTGTCTTCGATTGCACTTGAATCCGAACTTCATCCGCACAGAGAACTTTTCTAAACAATTGCATTCAATAAAATCAAGTTAGGCACACAAATCAAACCCCGCCTGAGCAACATAGGAACAACATTAGCATTTGTTAATCAAAGTGTAATTCCGCAATTGCTACCCGATTCGATGGCCTCTTCTGGGCTCAATTCAAGAAGAACTTTGAGCTAAAAACGGCTGAAACTGCCAACAGAACAACCATAAAAACCTCCAGCCAAGCGAAATAAAGTAAGACGACTCTCTGACATAGAGAGAGAGAGAAAAGGAAACTTTCTTAGCCACTCAAAGCGCCACAAATCACTTTAAACTGTAAGGACAAACTTGGTGCCGCCCGGGTTGGCCGGATAGATGGTAGATGGGGGATTTCCCCGATACCAAACACCCAGATCTCTCTTGGCGCTCGGGCGCACCTCACCTGTGTGGCACTTGGTTTGCTGGCTATTAAATCTCGGCACTTGTTTTCGCCCGGCGACACCGAAATCGTATATCTGTAAGATATACAATCACTTAAATCGTTGAGCGGCTAATCCAGCCGCAGACTAGAGTTTATCATACATCACAGGAAAGTCTCAGGCTCAGTTCACATTGCGGGGAAGAAATAGAATTGCTCGCATTTCAAATGCCAAATATCAGTTTACAGGCAGAAGAGGGAACAAATCAATAATCACAAAAACCTCAAGGAAACGAAAACAGAGCAGAGAATAAATGGGGAAAAGATGAACGGAGTACAGACCATGGAATACCTTAATATATTAGTGCGTAAAAACTATAGCATACATTGAGGCGAGTTACTACTATTTTGAAGTTTTATATGTTAAACTAAGGGAGAGCTACGGTAATCACTAGAGTTTTTAAATGCTGATCAAAATAACGTTTAAACACATATTAATATATAACATTTAATAGACCCCTTGATCCCTTCGATTGCGGGGTATAAAAAGGCATGAAAAAAATCAACACAAGACCCCAAAGGCATATCAAATTTTTTTCTTATTTTTCTCCGTTGATTGACGTCTTCTTGGCCTTAGCGGGGCGGAGTGGTAAAGTGGGTGTCGTATTTTTTTTTTTTTTTTTTTGAGGGATGGGCGGTGAAGGTTGTGTGTGAGCTGGGAAGTTCTTTTGAGGAGTTTCCTTTCTTTCATTCTCCCGCTGATTTCTGCTTTTACTTTCGATTTGGCTTTTGTATTTTGGGTATTTGCGCTGATTAGCACAAAGGCGGAGGGAAATTGGAGGATAAACCAAGGGGGTGAGACGGGACTGGGTCCTGTGTTGTCCTGTGTAAACGGAAAAGAAATCAAATGTTGTCATCATTGCCGGCGTCGGTCTAATCTCTGGAGCATGTTAATAACCCAAAGGGCCTCCTCCTGCACTCTCTCCCCTCATCAGTGCTGTCCATGTAATTTCATGCAAATATCGTATTATACGACCGGCGAATGGAGAACTGTACGTGCTGTGGGTATAGAAACGGTCTCTGTCCCACTCTGGCAATGTCGCACACAATATAATCATAACAACCAGAGTCCAGTAGCCGTAGAATCCCCCTTGGAAGTCACGGGGATGGACTTGTGTAATATTTGTCAATAGCCAACCGATGTGCCGACAATTGTCATGGAAAGAAAAAAATAAAAAAAAATAAAACGAAAGAAAGGGAAGAAACCCGAAGGAAGAAAGCGGAAAACCCAAAGTGGAGCGGACAGCGTGAAAGCTGGCCATAAATAAGCAAATAAAATGTAATAACTAAGTGAAAATGTGCAAAATGTGCTGTGTTCGAGGCCGTTGGTTTAATGTCCCCCTGGAGTGCCGCCGACTAAATGAAAATGTCAAGTGAATGGCGAAAGGATCAGTGGTTACTTTGTATTCACAATCAAAAGTGCTTTAGATACGAATAAGCGAAATTACAAGGAATTGGCATGGATTTAAGTAGAGGGTTTGCTTTGAAAACCTGGGGGATTGTGTTATTTGTAAGACAAGTGCATGGATTATTTTTGTTAATTTAAAAAGTTTTGTTGAATATAAAGTCTTTACTTCTGCGTACAGTCCATAAGTATTGATTTCTTATGGTAAATAATTAACCAAGTTAGCTAGAAATCCATAGGCATTCCTAAACACTTGAATAAATAATCAAGGTAATTCCTATTTACCCAAGACATCAGACATTCGCATTCTGGCATTAGTTTCAAGCGTCAGCGTCAACTCCCAAGTTCACATCGTCATATTTAATGCAAACTGAGTATTAGGTGAATTTCTGCGAAAGGTACACAGCACATACATATCTCTTACTGGCACAATGGCGAAGCTGCTGCCGCTCGGTGCTAGCAGCTTGCTGCTCTATCAAATTCGCACACGTGCCGAGCTTTGAACTCTTAACTGGGATATTTTATTCATGGCGCCCGAAATCTATTTCGACTTGAGCTGCTTAAGTGAGCAGCAGCAGCTCTTCTCTTCGCCCAACTAGCTAGTTAGCTATGCATTTTGCCACGCCCACCGAACTACTTAGCAGCTGCAGCAATGGCACTGCCAGCAAAAGCTACACTGGGAGTTAGTAATAGTATTTTGGGGAGAAAAATTTAGTTTTTGGTAATTTATTAGGTTTTGTTTCTTCTTCTCTGTTCAAGATTATGTATTATAATAAGAGTGTACACTCGATTTTATTTGCAAAAATCGTTACATACTTTTTGGCGCGGCTGTTTCCTACTTAATGAAATAGACTCTTAATAAAAGCCAAACCCCTGGAAATATTTCAGTTATATTAGTTGAGATAATGCTAAATTACAAAAATGTTTTAGCCTTGCTTTGGCAATAAATTATCAATTTAAACATTTAGGAGGTAACCTTTTTGGTGATTTCAAATCTCAAAAAAAAATTTTTAGCTCTCTCAGTTGCTTATTTTATATAATAAATAATAATATGGTAAATAAATATCTCTTATATGAAATATTTCTACTAA